>VMRN01000048.1:1962281-2001372 GCA_010277015.1 Poeciliopsis turrubarensis
GTTTTCGACTGTCTTGTTGCCGTTTCGTTTGAGCCTGGCTGTCGGTGTTCGCTTACTTTGCGAGCAAATCCCTCGGCAGCAGGAAGGCAGCGTGGCTCTCAGTCCTGGCAGCAGGCTGTCCAATAAATTTTTTATTGTGTACATTTCGACTCACCGGCGCAGGAAATCCCCAGGTGTATTAATGATGGCTTTCCCTCCAGGGAAGAGCTCTGTTATAGGTTCCCCTGTCAAGATTTACAGGGCCACCAAAAACACAACTCTGGCACACGTGACGCTGTTCAGCGTTATTGATGCTAACGGTGGCAACACAAACAGGGAGTCTCCTCCTGGGAGGCTTCAGCCTTGTTATTACTTTTCCAGGCTAATTGAGATCAACACAATTAGGCTTTTTTGACAAAAAAATAAAATAAAATAAAATGATACAAAGTGATTTATACAAAACAATGACAATTACATTAATATATTAAACGTAAAATAACTACGTATTCATCCCCTCCCATTACCCTCAGAAGCTGCTTTCCATTACAAATGTGTGCAAATCTTGTGTATTGATATTCCACTAATGTTGGAAAAAGCACAAATTGTGATTCCATTACGTAAGAAACACAATTAAGGTCACATGTGGGATAAGTTTGTTCATGTGATAAGTTATTAACAAAAACGAGGTGCCAGGGTCCTTCTGCTACTTTCTGTCATGTTTTTCTGGAAGTGGTAACAGCCGGTTGTTGATCGGATGTTACCGATCAACAACCGGATCATGTGACTTGGGGACGTATCGTATTGGACTTTCAAAGATCTCTGTCAAAAACAGCTTTTGGTGCGTGTTTCATTTGAAAGCAGAGGTTTCTAAGCCACCTTACTCACAGTGAGGTTGGATGTGCTGGTCATTCCCAGATGACTCCACCTGCCAGGTGGAACGTGTCGTCTGGTCAGCCTGTTTTACTTTTGGGAAGTTTCTGCCTTCACAGATGCTTTTGGCCCACTCTTATTTTTCCAACGGTGTCTTTTTTCCGTGTTTTCTAGTTCTGATTGTGAATAACCACGAATGGTTGATACGAAAAATGGAAAGTCCAAAAAACCAAGATAGGAGAATCTGACATGCGAAATATCAAAGTAGCCAAGATCAAAAGACAACTGGGATGCATGAAATAAATAACTGCAATATGTTTATTCTTGGAAAAAACCCAAACATTTTGCTGCATCTTCACAGCACAATTCACAAAATTCAGGAACTACTTAAGCAGTTGTCAACATTAGCTTAGCCGACTGCTGCTGATGTGACTTTGTTTTAGATATAAGCAGATATTTTACATCTAAAAACAGATATTTTCCTCCCCCCTGACTCAACTCCTGTCATTGGCTACAGTACTGTTATCACTGACCCTTTCTGAGCTGCATTAAACATTTTATCTTTTAGAAAAAAATTAGCCAGTATAAACTCAGCATGTCTGCTGTGTAGTGATTCCTTCCTGTATGAGATTGTGGGTTATTCCTAAAAGAAGCTAAGCTATGCGGCGGCTCTCCTGGGTCCTGGGCTGGATTTGGCCCACAGGCCACCAGGGGAGGATAACTGCTTTATGTTGTCTCCAATAATGGGAACATATTGATCGGCTGCATAATGAATGGGAGTCGCCAAGATAGCCAACAGTTTTGTTGAGGCTTAAACTGTGTTTGAGATTGATGTCTTCACTTGAGATGAATGCGGCAGTGAGAGACTTAGCCGAGATTTAAGAAGCTTTAAGCCTAAGCTGTTTTCACAATATGTGTGTATATCGTTTGTACTTTACGTTATCCCAAACATTCAAAGTCTTTTAAGGAAATTTTACGGGCCCATCGATCTGCTGATAACACTTTTACCTATGAAGAAAACCCAACTTTGACATTTCCAGCTCGTGGATTTGTAGGGTATTTGTCAGACTTTGTGTCATGGTGAGTAAGAGACCCTAGACACGACCAAAGACTCTTTAATGAGTTAAGTACATGAAAAAAGACTTACGGCAGGACAAAGACCAGGAGACAAGCAGAGAAAAAAACAAAAGGGAAATGTTGGGAATATAAGGGAGGCCCCTGCTAGAACCTGAAAGGCTAAAATACTGAGGGAGCGATGGAAGAGGGAAAAGGAACCAGAAGAGCTAATTACAGGTAAGTGGATGCAGCAGAGAAGAGTAGCAGGTAGGGGAAATAGGGAAATGATTAATAGCTGGGAAGGGGAGCAGGAAGACAGAGGTGAAAAATAAACAAAGCAAAAGAGAACAAAAGAAAGAAAGAAAGAGAGACAGAAATAAGAAAGAAAGAAGAAAAGAGTCCTACTGAGGTTGCGCCTGCAACAGGGATCAGCACCAGCTGCAGTTTGGTGAAATGTGAACATAAAAGATCAAATGACCACTAATATGTTTATTTTTATCATTTTTTTTGTTGCTGTTCACATGAGCTCTTGTGCTTAAACACTCAGTGATGTCTCCTCACGCTTCATGGTTCATGAAGCGTAAATGTCTGCTTGCTAACTCGTTGCTACAGGAAGACATCGCTACGGCTACCGGAGGACATCCCACATGTTTCTTGAAAACTCAGGATATTTGTGCCCGCTTTGTGAAAAAGGGCAAAGCATTCAGCGTGAGCGAGTCGTCCAGCCTGAATGCCCCATATACACTTTAAATATCGCGTGAAAGAGGCTCTGAGTTAAATGTCTCCGCAGCGGAAATCCAGAGGCTTTCAGTGACCCTGTGATTATTACAGGAGGTTTTTCCATTGTCCTCCCTCAACAAATGTCAAGCGACTACAGGAGCAGTTTGATCAGGTTCAACTTTAAATGTCTGGAGCTTTTGGTTCATGACCTCAAAAGTGTAAAAGTACTCCCTCCCAGGAACGCGCAGTACTTTAGATTTGCACTAATTAGCAGTGCTAGTAGTAAACTCTGTTCAGGAAGGGAGAATGCGCATACATTTGACCGCTGCATGCAAGAACGCGAATTAGCATTTGCAAATTAGACGTACAATAAAACAATGAAACAAAACAGAACGTAGAAAACTGCTGGTGCAGTTCATGTTTACATATATGAACAGTTTTTAACAACATCCTCTGGTTAGATTAGAAAACTCTCAGACCTGCAGCTCCTCATATCATCAGCAACGTTAACCAAACTCTTCTGTTGGCCTTCAGGGACCTGAAGTTTTTCCGAGGCTACCGACTCTTACAGACTCTTTTTTTTTTTTTTTTTTCCCAAATCTAGCATTTATTTTTGTATTTTTTTGCAAAGCTTTCATTTGCTGCCGTCTTTAATTTGGCATGAAACGGCGCCTGTTTTTCGCAGGGCGTGTGAGCTTCTTTGTGTCTTTCTCCTCTCTCGGAGCTTCAAAGCCCGGAGCAGAAGAAAGCCGGGCTTCCTGACTGCTGGAGATTCCCCATCTGTGGACTGCAGATAATGAGGTGGCTATCTGTCAGCTCGGAGAGAGCAGCCGAGCCGGACCGGACCAGACCGGAGCGTCCGTCCGCAGAGAGAATCGCCGGTCAAACGGCCTGCATGCGGGCTGTGTGTGTGTGTGTGTGTGTGTGTGTGTGTGTGTGTGTGTGTGTGTAGGCGTGGGTGTGTGCGTGAACACACACACACCTTCAAGTTTAATGTCTCCATCAAAAGAAGATCAAAACGAGAAGCATTAGAGCCGCCTAACAAAGGTAAGTGTGGAGAGGAGTCTTCTCTAAAACTCCAGAACGAGTTGGGGTTTTTTTTCTTCTTCTTCTTCTTCTTTTTTTTTGTGATACTGCTCATCCCTGCCAAACCGTAGCCATGGCAACAGTGGAGAGAGGGGTTAGTGTGCGGCATCGATAAGAGTGCGACACGGGATGAAGGGGGTTTTTGACGGACCGTGTTGGAGAAGTCTGACCCCGAACCGCGGCCACGTCTCGTTTTCGAGACGTGGCCGCCGAACGCAGATGGAGCGACGGAGCCGCAAGCCTCTCTCTGGGAGGGCGACTTAACACGTATCATACTACAAAGTGTTAACTTCAGACACCAGCGGAGGGCATTTTCACACTGGAAATGTCTGTGACTCGCGGGTCTCTTCTTCAAAATACTGAAGGATTTACCGGCTCCGTCGAGCTGTTCCTCCGCCGCGCATTGTTGGGGGAAATAAGCGGGAAAACTCGTCCGCCATGCCTTCAGCTTCAGCCGCGCTTCAGCCGCGCCGCCACGGTAACGAGCTTCACGCTCAGGATCAAAGGTCCGCCTGAAAAGGGAACAGGCTCGCGTGAGAGGGGACGGCGGGGTGGGCTAATACGACACGCGCACCGGCTCCTCGTTTGTTAAAGGCGCCGGGCTTCCTATAAACAGGACCGGGGAGAGAAAATGTTCGCTCGCAACAGAAGAACCAAGAGGGAATTCTTTATTTCCTCTCTTCATCTCTGAACACATCAAGGAGAAGAGAGAGAGAGAGAGGGCCTCCAGCCTGCCTCAGGGGCAGCAAGCCGGATACAGCGCGTGATTTGACAAACAACGCGAGTCTTTGCACCACTGATTCAGACAGAGTGTACTTAATTAGCAAAAATGGACACTAATTGAGCCCCAGCTGTATGTCGGGAAAAAAATAAATAAATAAAAAAAAATAAAAAAGTGAATCTCTGAACACACACCAACCCAAGAGCTCGGAGTCTCTCTGATCCACCCTCGCCCCCTCCCCCTCCCCTGAGCTCCGTCTGTTCACTTACTGAGCAGAGCGGCTTGTTAGCACGCCGGGAGATTTGTAAGGATAATGAAAAGTCGAGAGAGAGAGAGAGAGGCATGAAGGAGAGAGACTTCAGTTAGCAACACCGTGTCACGCAGTGTTACAGAGGTTCAGCAAAAAAAAAATTAAAAATTTAAATCTATATTTTATACATATGTGTGTCAATATGTCAATTGACTAAAAGATTTGATCAGATTAAACACACTCTTGTTCTGGTGTGGAGAAGCCCCTCCCTCTGCTGAAATCCAACCAGTTAAAAAACTGATGAGTTTTTTGTTTTGTTTGTTTTGGTACTGGTAGTCTCCCAGTACTCATGCATACAAGTAGCAGCAAACTTGTCCAGGGATCAACTGATGGATGAGATCATTTTTTTATTTTCTACTTCTTGGGAACCCATCTCCTTTCTGGTGCCGCCCTGGGCAATCGCCCATAAAGCCCGTCTCAAAAAGTGCCGCTGTACGCACGGTTTATTGTCTCAAACCCAACGTGTTTTAAGGTTCTCGGTTTGCCAGGTTTTTACATTCAGGAAAGTTTTAAAGCAAGTCGTTTTTTTGTTTGTTTGTTTGTTTGTTTTGAACGTTAATTTTGAAACGTTCCTCTCCATTCATTTCCTGTGAAACTTTGATTAATCTGTGTTATGTAAGATTCACGAGTTAAAACTTTCAGATTAATCGTATGCATTAAACATTGGCAGCCCTAATCGTAACAATAACTAAAAAAAACAAACAAACAAAAAAAACCAATTTCACATCTTGTGTGTTACTCCCGGCCAGCCGCTCCCCTTTCGCCAGGCCGTATTATTTTTCCGGGAAACAAACTGTAAATGTGATTTCAGGAGCTCTTCCAGCCTGATTAAGCTGCTGCAGCTAAATGAACAAATTCTGCAAACTTGAGTGCTGACTTCACTAAAACATGCAAATAAGCTTTTTAGTATGCTAATGAAAATGTAAATATCCTCCCTCCCCCTTCCAAACAAACAAGAAAAAAAAAATAAAATAAAAAATTCAAAATAAAAGCGAGCAGCCAGGAGGAAGCGCAATAAATGGTAAAATACACGTTGTGTGGTTGTGCTTTTAAGCCGTCAGAGGTGGAGGAATTCTGTCCGCTCCGCAGGTCTCAGCCGCTGTGTGATTACAGTCATGTAGTGACGGGGCTTAATCGTGCTGCGTGTTAGTTCACTGACAGATCGTTTTGTGTTCAAGTAGATGCTGTCAAAGAATAGTATTCACACCCTTCTTCAAGGTTAGTCATGCTACAGCGGCAAAGTTCGGTTTATTTCAATGGGATTCTATATGAGAGACTAAAATCTGAAAAGTGTGGGAATTTTTGACACTGTCTGTTCAACTATTTTACAAAAACAAAAAAAATGACTTGGTATAAATTTCAGTCTCTAGTTGTCAAAAGCATTGAGTCAGATAGGCTGAATGCCAATTGCACGCCGCACTTTTCAGATGTTTCACCCGTAAAAGAAAAGTCACTTTCCTTCCGCTATGCAGCTTCGCACTGATTTGATTCGACTGGTCGCATTAAAAACCGCAACACCACGACGTTCCTCGCTGCGGCTTGACAAAACGTGAAAGAAAATTTCCGAGGCGTGTGAATATTTGTGCAAAAAAAACAAAAAAACAAACAATGATCAGGAATACCCTGGCTTTATCTTCCATCCATCTGTCTGGCCGGACCAGGCGTCATGTTGCTAGCCGAACACTTTCAGACACTCTGAGTGGTTTATCAGTTTTAATAAAAAACCGACAAACAAAAGCATTATTGCACCACAGACTGCGGGTCAAGAAAAAGTTAATAATATGGTCTCCATAGGATTTCTGAAGTCTCCAAAGACACATCTTTTAATCTTTCTCTTCATTTTGCGCAGACGCACACACACACACGCATACGCACACGCACACACACACACACACACACACACACACACACACACACACACGCAAACATGCCACGTTGGAAGAAAATGACTAATGCGATCAGGCTTCTGAAACCGCATAATAAGTTAGAAAACATTATGATGCATAACATGCTCATAGTTAATAATCTATTTCGCTCTCGGTGGAGGGCGCTCCCATTAATAATGTGCCATCAAACCTGTCTCATTTAAACTAAATCAGCTGTTTAGGAGGAATTATTTATGGGGACTTTTATAATCAGCTTGTAAAACAGATTGAATAATGGCTAAATTCACCATCATCTCACCGTGCGTTTTATTTGCCAGACGATAAACAAAAGCATGTGGGGATTCCTGCTGGCGTCTGGCCTTGGTCTGGAGTCTGGTGTCAACAGAAGTCACCGGTACTGTCCGGGTCCAGTTAAAGTCTGAACTGAAGTGGACGTGCTTGCTTTGTCGTCGGGGGTCTGCATGCAGGACGGCAAGACCGGGCGCACGATTAAAACTTTAAATCAGGAAAATTAATTTGATTGTCATACAGAGAAAACCGAATCCAATCCAAAACGCAGTTTTCAAGTAATGATTCCATTTTTTTAGGGTAAGAGGTTTCCCTGACCCTGTGTAACAAAAAAGAAAAAGTAATTTCCCCCAAAGCGTAATTCAAATCATCTCTGAACAATCGTTCTAATTTATCCTCTCTGGAGTGGATAAATTAATAACACTGGATAAGCACTTTTGAGTATGAAATGTCTGAGTGACATCAGGACACAGAATCTCGCAATATTAAAAACGATTATTCCTTTGAAATCTGGTCATTTGGGTCCCAATCCATGGCCTGATAACCGGACTCATCATTCCTACTTGGTCCTTCACTGTTTTTAGGAAGAAATCACCACATTTCTTAATTTACTGGAAAAACAGTATATGAGTTACAACACTTAATTTCCCTTTGGGACCAATCAGGTATTTTTCAATTCAGTTTGGATATTTGGTGGCATAAATATTTGTACCTTCACACTTCTTTATGTGACTTGCGTCCTAAAGAAGTGTCTTATGACAAATGGGAATAGTTTTCCAGAGCACTATTTGTATTTTTGGGTCTGTAACTGCTGCGCCATGCAGTCACAACCACACAGTTACCTAAAAAAAAAAAAAAAAAAAACTTTTTGTGGGGACAAGTCGCTCTGCTGATCTGATGTGTGCCAGATCGCTCCAAAGAGCTTTGCTATCTGCAGAGATTCACTGGATAACAAAAACCCATTTTGGGTGTGTTGATGCTGTGGCAGTTCACTGCAGTCGTCAGCACAGGTGAGGCTGTGATAGAGTCCAGCTGAAATCACTTGATCAATCTAATTAACGGACTGATTGCTGTAGTGATCGTTTTCAGTGTTCGACGATGTTTGCCACCAGAGACGACAGTGAAAACAGCCTCGTTCATCGAAAGTCACTTTTGGGCCATCCTTTAAACGCGCACATTCTTCATGTCTTCCTAACCAACATCTCAACATTAAATTTAGGATGACAGTTGGCATATTAAAGCTGCAGTGTGCGACTTTCGCAAAAAATACGTTTATTATAGATTTTTTAAAAGTATCACCATGCTGTCACAGTATAAGTGACCTCACCTCCTCTTTGAGCTGCAATTGTTTTTGTTTTTGTTGGTAAACCTCGTTGAGATCCACAACTCATTTTCAAGAGGGACCACAACCTCAGCAACCTGGTTGCAAAATAAAACTAATTAGTACATATGCGCAAGTGTGAAATTGCGTCGCTCCCGGTCAAAAACCACCAATCAAAGCCAGGAGGAGGGTCATATAACTGTAAGTCAACTTCCTGTATGCTGCTTGCTCAGTGTGCTAAAAGTGTAGAAACAACTTACCGTCACAGGAAAACTATTTATCAGTGGCCATGCTAACCAGCCTAAGTATTCATAGCAGGTGAAGCATTGTGGTGAAGCAATTGCTTACCAAAGAGCAAAGCGGGAGAAATACACAGACGAGCTGAATCAGATGCAATTATCTTTGTTTTTATTGATATCAGGGAAATCCTAAACGCAAATCCTTTCCGGAGAAAGGCAGTGGGATTTAGGCTCCGCCCCCTTGGTCCCGCAATCCCAGCTGCACGTTCTGAAAGGACTCACTGCCTGCGATCTCAGTGATCAACCTGAAAGTCAAACACAGTGATCCATAAAGGAGACTTTTGGGGTTGTATATTTATAGCAGACAGAAGCTGCTTTCCTATTACAAACGTGCACAAAACTCTGTTGACATTCTGCTAAGGTAAAAGAAAAAAGAAAAAAAAATGCAATTGCAGAGTTTCCATTAAACATTAAAGGTGAAAGAAGTGAAATACACTACTTTCAATACAGCTGTAAAAAGGAGCTTAAGGGTGACTCGCAAGCACTAAAGGAGAACAGTCACCCCCTGAGGTGAGCTGTGTTGCCACTAGTGTCTGATTAACTTGGTGGATGTGTGAACAGCTGCATGCAGAGTCAGGTTAAGCTTTTTAATAAAGAGCCTTGTAACCATAAAAGCAATTTCCATCCGAGATAAAACTTCAAAGAATGACTGCAGACCTTAATTAGACGTTCAGAAGACCGGGCAAGAAAAGTTTGTTGGTGAGATCCACCGTGAGTCCCGCGGTTGTTCCCGCCATAAATCCAACTAATGCAATGTACTGAATGTGAGGGTCTGTGAATGTGAGCCTGGGACCGAAACATCCTCCGAGAGGAACTCCTTCCCAACATTCCAGGCCCAACCTGGAGGTGGCCTGAGCGATTTCCAGCAGCGTGGAGCGCCGTGTCACAAGAGGCTCAGGCATCAGAAGACTGACCTTTTACAGCTCAGACAGGAAAACGTCCCTCATCTTAACACCTTGAGATCCTGTTTGTGGTTCTGAAAAGGCGGTGAGATAAACAGAAACCAACATTTTTACATGGACAGATCACGATGAGTCAGGCTGTGCTCCACCAGCTGGTTTATAGAGGAAAGATTGTAGAAGATACTAAACCAAAGGTCCAACACCATAAATACCAACTCAACACATAAATATGATGCGTTTGCGAAAAAGAAAAGAAAAAAAAGTGGAAACTTAAGTACTTTACAACAGCATGCCCTCACCGTTCTCTGCTAAAAGCAATAAAAAATGAATTGTGTCAGCTTGTTTGAGTGGTTGCACATGCATCTTAAATGAAATTAATTTTGGATTAAAAAAAAAAAAAAAGGGTTTCGCTTTAAACAGCACCAGATGATCCGATGCCTCAGAAGGAAACGAGAATTATTCCGTCTTTGTTCACCATGACGCTTTCATCTGTCTTTATGAAGTCGGTGCTAATATTTGAAAATATTATTCGATGAATCATGCACAGTAAATCATAAATAAGAGCAAACCGTGAAATATGCTGGTTGAATTTAACGGCTTCCTGTGGCGTCTTGTTAGTCTGTTGTTGACCACATTCTGTATTTTAACCAGGAAGCCATTGAATTGCATAATTTGGGAAAAGTACTCAATTCTGTAAAGCACTGCTGGCTTTGTAACTCACTATTTCCCATTTTCCAAAACATTAATCTTCTATAGTCTTCTTTGGTCTACGTACGTATTTATGCTACGTTCACACATCAGGCAAATGAGTCTCACATCAAATTTTTTCCATTGTAGTCTGAACGGCATAATTCCAGTCTTTTTACCCCATTGAAAAAAATTGGGTTTCTGTCACTTCTACACGTGGACGTGTGTCAGATAGCTTTTGAAAGCGTCTCCAGTCGACGATCGTGTCACATTTTATTTGACTTTTCGGCACCAGAAAAAAATCCGGACGTTGTAATTCCAGACATTTGCAACGGCTGAGGCAAGTCGGGCCAACACATAACTTTCCTCTGAGTTTTCTAAGACAATACTGTCAGCTCCCATTGATGGACAACGTCAAAATCAATCCGTCCTTTGTTACTGCCACAAACAGCGAGCTGCTGATGTTCAGAAGTCTGATTTCAGTGGCATTTAATTAGTACCATGTACCACAGAGCAAAGAAAAAAAAAATAGGAAGAAAGCTGTGAAGTTGGTGACACTCGGGTAACTATTGCTCATGGAAAACGTGCAGAAATGACCGTCAGGGAGAGCAGAAGAGGACAGCGGTTGATCTTTAGACCTTTGCTGAGGTAGATGAGAGCAGCTTCACATGTAAGTGTCGGACGATCGGCGATCTCCTGAAAGTCAGGGAATCAGCTGGTCGATAAATCAGACCTGGTGAACTTCACATAAAAGGTCAAAACATGTCTCACTTATTTAAAAATGACTTCCGTTTCAAAACCTGGTATCACAAGAACTCAACAGAAGACACTTCATTTCGACCCTAATTTGCACCTGCAGACTTGCTGAGATTTGCGTCTCATCATTGAGGCTCGGTTTCTGTTTGCAGAGGAAAAGACATCTCTTTTGTTTTCACCCCCATGTTATTTCATGCTCACCAATATCAGCAGTTTGGGCGCTTTGAGGTTCGAACCAGTTTGACTGCAGGTGTATTGTCCTTGTTGCACGTTTTTCCTAAAAGCTAACGCAACGGTAAGTAACAGGTACGTTTGATTAATTATCCCTTGTAAGTGGCTAATACCTGGGAATTTATCTTGTTTAAGATAATGGATGCAAAAACAGAAAAAATACTTATCTTCACTGATACTTACAAATGGAGTTCAGACCATTGTGTGCCGCAGACCTGCTTTACTTAGCGCTGTTTCTGCACAGCAAGGCTGTGAAGAATCTCAGCTGGCGACCTTCTGTGTGGTTTTTATTAATTCTGCCTCTGACAATGAAATAACATGCATTGTCCCCATGTTACTCCCACAGTCCAAAAACATACTTGCTGGATCAACCCAGGATCCTAACAAAGGTCAGAAAGGTCGCTTAGGCTCTTTCACAAAGCCGGTTGGTCGTGAAGCGTCAAAGATGAATCCTCTTGAACACCAACGTAGCCGGACGTGTCCTCCAAGTACGTGAGATTTAAAAGATCGAACCAGGCTCACAGAACCAAAGGGAACTTGAAATTACATAAACTAACCCTTACACATAAAAGGTATTTATAACTCTAAAAAGCAAAATGCACTGATAGCACCAGAGATCTTTTCCAGCATCATCATACAATGACCTTTGCTTTAGTGATCTGTCCTGTCTTGACACACATCATTCCAACCCATCATATGTAAATTAATGGCAAATTTTTGCCTTAAGTCTCCTGGCTACCTCTCCACAGAGACCGTCTTGTCATCGACGCATCACAACCTTAAGCTGCAAAAATACCCAGCTCTTCCAGGAGCTGGCCATGACAAGACTCCGCCTGTCTTGCTTGGTTGCTGAGAGTCATATCAGCAGAGGGTTGACTTCAATCCCCTTTGGAGAAAACACACGGACAGCGAGAAGGCGCCCGAGTTCTGCTAGGAGTGGTTTGTGACAGAGGCTTTTTGCCTTGTATGTCTCTGTGATTGCATGGCCCGCATGCGAGAGAGAGAGAGAACATCCCACTGTCACAAAAAGCCGGAGGCGGAGGTCACCAAAAGGTCGACAGCAACACCAAAGAAACTGCTTTGAAATGCCTGTGTCCTACGTGTCATACCTTATGATTGAGGAGGAAATTAAAGTTTCAGACTTAACCAGAGTCCAGAAGTCAATCTGTCAGAAAACCTTTGGGATCACCTGAACAGGCCAGTGGACAACAGATGTTCTCACAATCTGACAGATTGGAAGAACTTTTGCTAAGCAGAGAGGGTAAATATTGTCTTGTCCAGCTGTTGTCAGGACTTACCTATAGACTCTTTCTAAACGAGACTGGATGATGACAGTGAACCACGAGATGTTTCAACAGGGTTCGTTTTACTGATACTAAGGAGAACAACAAAGGTTCTTCTTAGGGTTTAAGAAGAACCGGATCGATCCGGATCGATGAAGCTGTGAGGCTTGGAGCGATTGACCCATCTGACATTAAAATGACGATGAATGCCTGCCCATGTTTTTCTTGGCAGGAAAACTTCGGGGTATTGACAGAATGCTCTGACACGACGTGTGCTGACGTCTTTTCGTCTTACAGTACACATTTGATTTCAGGCAGCGAGGGAAGATCTCACATCTCGACACTCACAGTTTCATGCTGTGTTTCTCATTTCTAAGACGAGTCGCTGCACAGCAATGAAAGTCTGTCTGTGGGTGATCTCAGGCCATTTTTGCACATCCGCTGCCTCGCATTGGCACTCAGACACCTCAAATCCAGCTGTTCTGCGAAGGCCTTGCGGGTTTTCCAGAGAACACTGGTGAGCAAACGGCGTCATGGAGACAGACAGGACGAGAGGAATGTTGTGGAGAAAACTAAAAACAGGACGTAAGACAATATCCCAAAGGTTAATCCTCCTCTGGATTGTGTCTTCAGTCTATCGTCTTTGAAAAGGGACATAATATGCCACAGCAGCAAGTCTGTTGGCATATTATGTCAACAGACTTGTTGGAAAAAGCAGTAACCTCCTGTTTCTAGTTTGCCATAAGCTATGTAGGAATACATTTTTACTTTTTACTGTATTTTTAGGACTTGAAGTTGCTCCACTGCATGAGTTTTATCAGTCCAAAAATGCATCATGAAGAGGAAAAAAAACATATGCGTTAAAGGAAGTTGCATTGCCTTAGAAATAGTCAAACATGAGACAGACCTTCTCCGCATTATTGGTATGATCCCGTGTCAAAAAAGCCCCCAAATGAAAAAGTGCTAAAGATCATTTTCCTTCCGCTTCACAATCCTTTGCTTCGTTGTGTTAACACAAAAACTCTTTGAAGACACATTAGTTTGTTGCTATAATATGAAGACAGGAAAAAAAGAAGTTGCCTTTGTTCCGAAAGCACTTGCAGTAATTGATGACTGATTGGTGTCGCAGCTCAGCACCAGGGATGTTGTGCGTCGCCGGCAGATGCTGAACGTTGCAGCGTTTCGAGTCTTTTTTTTTTTTTTTTTTTTTTTTTTGTCAGCGTTGCGCGTCTTCAAACTAATGCGAGAGAAAAGCAGCAAATTGCAAACATCTGTGTCAAAATCCGACAGGTTTTTTTTTTTTTTTTTTTTTAACACAAAATAAACGAAAATTGGGGGGAAAAGAAAAAAAAACAATAATTTTAATTATCCTTAAAAAAAAAGACAATTTTTCAAAGATTTTTCTGCATGAAAGTGTTTGACTACAGACGCTCACCGGGCTGAAGATGACAGAAATTTGCTGTATAAGTCGCCACCTTCTCTTATTTAATCATTCACAATGCGACGCCGAGCACACCTGAATGAGGATGCGCACATTTCCTTTCTGGGAACACAGCAGACTGAGGCGAGGATTAATTAACATGTTTTTGTTGTTGTTGTTGTTGTTAAGCCTGGAATAAATGCGCCGCCTAAGCTTTCATTTGAAGTGTGCTGCGGTCTGAGATGAGTCTGACTGCTGTCTGCTTGAAACAAACCATATCGAGTCTTTTCCATTCAGGGCGGACGGACGAAAACAGAAAGGAGCAGAGCGTAATCTAATCCTGGGACTATTTTTCAGACGTCCTGTGCAGGTTACCAGCAGCCACCAGCAGATCAAAACAAGATACGGAAGCGTAGTAAAGTGAAGGGCACGCTTGATTTAATTAGAGAGAACATTTTCCCTTCTTTTTTTTTTTTCTTTTTTTTTCCCTGTCGCTGACGCATAATTCACCAGTTTTTTTCCCCCTCTTTTTCTTTTCTGTGCTGCCTTCCCTTTATTTTTCCATCAGACTGTAATGAAAGTCAGCGCTGATTGCAGCTACACCGGTGAATCCTCTGCTCATTTTAACACATTAACATAGTTTCCAACAACTAGATGAGCTCTTGATGAAAGCGATTTGATTAGGAAATGGTGGAGGCTTATGAAACTCAGGCAGAAGCTTCTGATTTAATTCAGCTTTGAAGTGTTTTATATGACAATCAATGATTACATGTCTCCAAAGCATAAAATCTTGTTGTTGTTTTATTTTTTTATTTTTTCAACTAATCACCCCCCCTGCCCCCCCTCCATTTTTGTTGGCAAGAACACGTTGCATTAGTGTAATTCAATGACAAATACCATAATCTTATCATGCTATCATGTCAACAGACACGTGATATTCTGTGTGCTAGTCAACAAACCGACTGCAGCGTTTTGGCGTCTGTGTTGCCTCTGAGCCGCAGCCTTTTACTGAGATTGAAAATCTTTAAAAACGTAGTCTGAACCCTCTTTCAGGGATTTTTCAAATGCAAATTTCAGGAGTTTCTGGACTGAAAGTTAGACAAATATTAATATGAAAGTTCACCATGAATGTGTACTGCAGGCTGGACGGACGGACAGACAGGTGGGAAATGAACAAAGACGGTTCCTGTGTGCGCCGCCCAGTGAGGAAACTTTAATATTTACGCTTGTGATTGAAGTAAATTGAGCTGGAGCTAATTAAATGGGACACAAACTTTGTATAGCCTTTTACTTTCTCGTTTTTTTAAAACGAGAAATGGAGAAACGTTACCGCTATTAGCAAGTATTGCTAATATTAGCTCGTCTCTGAGCACCGTCATTAGCTCATCCTGTAGATTTCTGAATTTGAAGCATGGTTAAGTTGGGTTGAGCTAGCACAGCTATTGCCTTGCCGCGCAGTTCCGCTTCACTTCGCTTGTCTAGGCTTTCTCCCATTGACTTGGATTTCTCCGGGCGAATTTCAACCAATCAGCGAACGGCAGGAGAAGTTGTGAACAATGACGCTGCTTTTCTGTACCGTTTGAGCATTTGTACGCCGTCTGTAGTTTTCGCAACGGCACAGAGGAGGAAGTGAACGAAGCCGGTCAGTGCAGGTGGGCCACGCCTCCAAATTTTTAATTAACACGAACAACCGCCTCTGCACTTTTCTCTTCGCAATGGGGGATGTTTACAGCGCAGGCAGTTTCTGGGAAGCTTCATGGCACTGAAGCGGACAAACGTCAGTGATTGGGTAAACGCCGGCAGAGTCCACGCCTCCAGGAAGCAACCGTTTCTCAATAGCCGAGGGTCCAAACCGCTGCTTCTTCTCCCTTCCTGATTTTCGTTGTGAGAAAATCCCCTTATTCATATCCATTGTTTGATTTCATATTCCGATTGGAGACTTTGCTGGTACTACTTTTGCATACTGAGTTCTGAGTCCAATTCTGCTGCCATCCTTTGCCATCCTAATTCTTTATCTGTTTCATGTTGTTTCTAATTAGGATTTTAAATTCAGACAAAAAAGTTGTTTTTATTTGCATCCCCGAAAACCATGTACACGTGAAATATCATCTCTTTAGGAGATGGGGGGATGGATTTGTGTTGAAATGTCAATAAGCAATTTTGTTTTGCCTTTCAATTTACCACACGTGCAGCAAACTGCAGGCTTCACATAAAAGGGTCGTTTCTGCAGCCGCTTTCTATTTTCCGAACGTTCAAGAGAAAGTTGGGGGATGAGAGTTCATGCAGAAAAGATCCAATTATGACTCGCGTGCTTTCACACAAGGAGAAACTCGACACACCAACACAAACTGCAGAACTTCACAAGAAAACTTCACATCATGCTTTCCTTTCTTTCTGCCCCTTTTGTTTCTGGCAAAATGCAAACCGACTCCTTTCCTTTGTTGCTCGGTGAATTCTTTAGGATTTTGTTAAAGGATCAGCTGCAGCTAGTCTTTTAAAGTCGTGCAACTTTATTAGTCCCAGTGGGAGAATTATGTAGTCATCCATCAAACAACATGAGAACCAAACAAAAAGCTCTGTCCACAGTCAATCGTTAAAGCCTTTTAAAGCTTTGTTATGGCTCAAGTTTCATTTAATGTTATTTATCATTGTTGCTCAATTTAGCTTAGTAGCACCACTGTGTTGCACAATGATCTATGAAATGATTGATATCAACGGTCAGATTAGCTTGGCAGCTAATGCAGGAATGCTAAGCTATGTGTTAATTGCTTAGCATCCAGCAATTAGCTTAAAAAACAGCAGATGCAAAAAGAAATGAATAAATGACGTTTTTGCAGCCATTGTCTAAATGCATGTGGCTTTCAAATTCAACTGATGTCCACCAGAGCAGCAGCTGCACGACTCAATGTCCATTATCGGACCACAGGCCGTTGAAGAGTTCGTTTCCAGCAGACTTGGCAGTACCGCAAATCGACCTCATCCTCGCCGGCCACGTGTGACCAGCGCCGTGTGTGACCACTCCAGCACAAGATGGCCACATCCGGCTCGTCCATCTGCGTGATCGGCTAAGACCAGCGACACACACAGCTGATGAGACTATTGGTCTGCACAGCAGACAACTCACACCTCAGGGTGTCCGTAGCCTACGTGAAGCCAACTCGGTCAAAATCTAATCCCTCAACCTGACCCCGTTCATGTTCAAAGGACTGTCAATCCGCTCCAAACGGCCATAACACGATGTTACCAAAGCCGATACGAAGATCAGTATCACTGAAAATATATTTTCAGTTTCTCGATATATTGCGTCATTGAAATGTTCATAAAACTCTTATATTTGACAGAAGGCCATTCTATTTTTGTTCAGTGTAGATGATAGAAATAAAACGAAGTAAAGGCAATATGTGCTAAAGACGGATACAAACTGATAAGAAACTCGATTTGGAGTTATTTACAATGAACCTTCCATAATAATACTTTATCATTCAGATAGTTGGTATTGTGTTTCTTTCTTCTGGTTGAGAAACACGACCTTTACGAACCCACAGACAACAAAAAGAAACATCAACTTCCAGAAGGTTTTTTTTTCTCCCTTTTAGGATAAATGTTAAAATCATACCTTCTTATTGTAGTTGGACATGAGTCACTGTTTGTTTATTTCGCAGCCATGTCCTTCACTAGCGACCCATCAGAAAGACGCGCAGGGCAAATCATATTTTTGTAAAATATTTGATCTTATATTTCATGATAATAAAAATTAGATTAATTTTTTTTTTTTACTCTTTGTTTTTTCTCCTCTTCTTCCCAACTTTCTGAGGCGTCCCTCGCGCCCCCTAGTGGCCTCCCAGTGGGCTGCGGCCCTCACTTTGAAAAGCACAATGCAACTTTGCAGAATTAAAAAGAAAAAAAAACAAACAAACAAAAAAAAAACAAAACAAAAAAAAGGAAAGGAAATGAGGATGAATTAATGTTTAACTTCACAAGGCTCAGTTGCAGCATGTAGATAGTGACGATCTTAACCCGTACAACAGCTCCGCAGTGGAACATCTGCTCACTGGTAGCCTTGATTCGCTCTAGACAATTTTATTACACACACACGCACACACACACACAGCGCTGACAAGTAATGAAAATGCAACTTATTGCTGCGGAGCTTCTATTGTTGCAATGCCTTTATGACTCCTGCAGCAGGTACAATCAGCTCCAAAAATAACAAAAACACCATCACACAACAAATAAATTTGATAGTTTGCGCTAATTGGATACGCTCCGTCTTTCTGTTTTAGTAGTTCCTCTCCAGGTAGATTTCTTTTCATTTATTTATTTATTTATTTATTTATTTATTTATTTATTTATTTATTTATTTATTTATTTATTTATTTATTTATTTATTTTTGCAATAAAAGAGCTTTTTTGAGATTTAGCACTGCATGGTGAAAAGGCGCTTGACACAGAATGTAGCATGTTTAGCAAAAGGTGAACGTCTGAGTATTTATTAACTGAAGTCAAAGTTCAGTCTGTGTAAAGATTATAATTTTAGTTGTTAATTATCAGATGAAACGGGAGACTTAGATTATCTGAAGCTTTGCTGACGTTGCAGAAACACTAATGCTTTGGTTAAACTATTTTTAGCTAACTATATTTAGCTTATAGTGTTCTACTAAATATAGATATATTTTATACAAGTAAAATATGTATTTAAAAATGTTTGTTATACGACTGAATTTATGAATATTCTTCTCAAATAATAGCTGTTTCCATTAATGAAAACTTTGTCAAAATAGCCCCCGATGTCCAAAAAACACAAATTTGCTACTGCGATGATTCCGTCAAATAAGAAGCGCAATTAAAATCACATGTGAGTTTGTTCAGACGAGTCATTAGAAACGTGCTGCGTCGTCATCCTCCCGCTGCTTCCTGTCGTCATCTTTGAGGTTTTTGCCAGCAGCAACTTCCTGTTGCCGATCATGTGACCGGTGTGAGGCGGGAAAAAGCGGGTTTCCATTGCAGTTTTGCCAAATAAAACCCACCTCATCCTGGCGCCTAAACTTTTTAACGAAAAAATTTGTGTTTTTTTTATTCATTTTTTATTTCTTGGAGATTGTCATTAGTCAAATTTATTTTCAGAATGTCAAATTGCACATTGAAAATGCAGCTAAAGGAGGAAAAATGTATGTTTCTTTTGGAATCGTACAGAAAAAGAGGGAAAATATAGCATATAAAATAAGCGCTCCCTTATCACTCATCAGTTTCCATTAACTCTCTGTCGAGGACAAATCTGTAATGGTTCGATTTGATGTTGATTAGAGGAGATTTTTTTTGTTCCTACATTTTAAAACAGTCGGGAGACCAAACAGAACTGTACTTCCTCCCAGAACATAAACACAGTCGCTGATAACTGCTTTCAGCGTCTGATTGTATCTTCTATGTCCCTTAGTCAATCTTTCTAGCAGTATTTCTATAACACGAGTCCAGAAGTTCAGCTTATCGATCAGCTTTGGAGCTCTACGGTTTAGGCATCATTAAGCTATTGCTACATAAACAGTATTTCCCAGCAACATCAACATTTGAACTCTTTGCTTCACCCGTGCGTTTTCAATAAATCACGAGTGCGGACTGTAAATGCCCTCTGGGTCACAAACGCAGCAGCCAAGAGGTCAGATTCTAAATCGGCGTCAGTGATCTAAAGCTCAGCACAAATATTTCCAATTATGTCCTACTGGGCTTGCTGCTCTCCCCTAATAGCTTCCTCCATATCTGACACTCTTCATTTCACGTAATGAGAGTCTTCAAGAAGTGAATAAAGGTATGCATGTGATTTGGTACAGGGGCAGCAAATGAGATCTGTCTCTGGGCTAACTTCAAACGAGAGCAAATTTGCAGCCCAGGAGGAACTCTGTTGCTTTCAAACCAGACATCTGTTCTTTGTCCCTCATCGGGGCTGAAAGGAGGCAGTCCGAGCTGCCGTGCCAAGGAGCCTCGTGTCTAATTCTTTGCCAACTTGTTTGTCACCGTGGCCTGATTGACCAGAGAAGCAGCCGGCTAACTCGGCCTAATGGCTCGGTCACCTGGTACTTTATTGTAGAGATAAAACACAGAGACGGGAGGAACGAACAATGACTGACCGACTGGATTCATTTCTTCCTGTCCTTTTCAAGTGAGTTTCTGTCTGTATGTCATCAGCAGTGGAAAACCTTTTTGGGATCTTCATTGATTCGTTGGTCTCGGGGGGTAACGGCTAAACCATCAGATGTCGACATTTTATTCAGGCGTCGCGGCGACGGATGCGGCGTTTTGGGAAAATTGTGGTTTGTGATTTTACAGAAGAGCTACAGATCCAGCACTTCTAAATTACGAACTCAGCTTTTGAACCGCTAGAGCTCTAGCGGAAGCAGCTGCGGATCAACCATGAAACCGCGCAACTTGAAATCACAAAAACGCCACGTTTTTCGAAAAAAGTATTATGCGCTAAAATCAGGTAGTTTTTCTGAAAAAATCTACCAACTGTGCCAAATTAGTGCATTTCGCAAAACTTCAATGAAAACACTTTTTTTGTGACACGAGTCACGGGATCAATAACTGGATGTCACCACTGGCAAAAACCACAAAGAAGACGACAGGAAGTGGTAGGAGGATGATGGTTTGTTCTTGTTTTTGTCCAAACTGTGACTTGTCGTGTGAACAGGTTTATTCATGTGTGATTTTATTTTCATTTCTTATTCAATGAAAACAATGCAAATGCAAAATTGCGTTTTTTTTTTTTATGTTAGAAGAATATCGATGAAACTTTGTGCGCATTTGGAATGGAAATGCAGAAAAACCAAATGCTTCAATCACTAAATGAGTTTTTTTTCGAAATCGCAGAGTTTCCATGAAGCAAATTTATATTCGTAATTTCGATTTGTGCGCTTTTTATGGTCGATGGAAAGTCAGCCAATGTGTTGCAGATTCACACATCAGAAATCACCTCCGGTTTACAGTTTGTCTGTTTGCAAGCCATCCGGAGTCCTTACCCCCTCCCGCCCCCCTTCCAGACCTTCCTGTGTTTTTATGGCGTTTTTTAGCCATTTAACATGTTTCAGTTTCCCGCTCCGCCCACTGAGAGCCGCATCAGTTCCCAGCCATCTTCCCGAGGAGGAGGTTTTACCGTCCTTCAGCCGTATCAGCCTTTAACATCTCGGCTTTATTCCGCGGCTCAGCCCTGCAAATGGAAGTCTTTCCAGCTACAGTTTATCATAAAAATAGGCTTTAAAGTGCATTACACAGTTACCTTGAAATCAAAGGGGGATGTAATAGAGATGTTTTAGACTCAGAAGCCGCAGAAAAAAAAAGAGAAAAAAAAAGAGGAAAAAAAAAAGAAAAGGAAAAGACTGCCTGGAAGAACAATAGACAGGGAGACGGGATGAAAGCCCCCTGACTCTGGGATATAAAGAACTTGTCATCCAGCCGCGGCTCCCACTGTATCTTTTAATTAACATCTCACACACCAAAACAAACACACCCTCAATAATGCAGCAGCAACATGCTACAATATTAATGTCAGATGGAATGAGGTAATTAGACGGGATGCTATTTTAAGCGCCTGTTCGCCCCTGCCAGTATGAGCAGCAGGATTATTAACAGGGGGAAAGGAAGAAGGGGATCCTGCTGAAAGGGACCCGAGCAGCTGATCCCGCGTGCGCTGCGGCCAAACGGGAGGCGAGCGGGGCCCGGCGTTTTGCTCGTCACGTCCGACAAATGGCGACAAACGATGGCAAATTGGAGCGAAGGCCCCCCGCCGGGCCGTGGGCTGCCCTCAGTGGAGGAGGGGGTGCCGGCTCGGGGCAAAACAGACACACATGCATGAAGTTGTCGAAACGTAACAGGGTTCAAGGGATGCAGAGAGATTCTTCAAACAAAACCACCAAGACGATGATGAGAGACGCCATTGCAGGAGGAGAGAGAGAGAGAGAGAGAGAGAGAGAGAGAAAAGGCGCCACGGCGACCTGAGCCAGTGTTTCACACGAGGAGCCCAGCCTCCTCCTCACCGTTCTATAAGATCGAGACATAAAGAAAGAAACTTTTCTGTTTCTTTGCGTCTGGGGGGCAAAAAAAAAAAAAAAAAAAAAAAGACAGAGAGAGAAAGAGAGAATAATCCATGCATCTCTCACCTCAGAGCTCTGATTTCAAGCTTCTCTGAAGGGCATGTTTGAAGTGAACGTCGTCAAAAATAGATTTCTGGGGCCGGGCAAGTACAAGGGAAGAAAAAAAAAAAAAAAGTGCGTTTCATTTAATTGACTGGGATCGGACGAAGATTTTTAATTTCCCACGGGATCGCAGGTTGCTTACTTTTGTTTTCATACGCCAAAGATGAAGAAGTGCATTCAGAGAAGAAATTTGCAGAATATAGGTAACACTGCTTTTTTTTTTTCTTCCTCATTTATGAGCTGACCCATGATGATGCTTAAAAGGCACAATCAATGTTGCATTCAGTTGTTATAATGCTGCAAATATCAAAATGTAACTTAAAAGAAATTTGACTTAAGTTAACACCTTGAAATTGGGCGTCTGTCTCTTTAAGAAGTTCCTGCTGGTTCTGAAACTCCGCCTTCTGGAAGCCATCACAACATCTCACCTCTATTTACCCTTTAAGAACGTTTTGACCAGTATTGCACTCAGAAGTCATGAGCTCAGCAGACATCCATATCCAACAGGTGTTTGCTAATTGCTGCTGGCTAGTCTGTAGGAACTGAGTGGGGGCGTCACAGAGGAGGGAGAATCTATGTTGAAGCACAGAAGCTTGGAAACCGCAGCTCTGAGGAGGAGTTTTGTCCTTGAAGGCGGAGCAAGGTCCACCCAGCTGAATGGTTGCCACGGGAGATTTGAAGATTTCTCAAGCATGCAGGAAAGAGTCAAGGCAACACTCCCTCCAGATATGTTTTTGGCGAGGGAATAACAGCATAACACAATGTAAAACTAAAAATAAATAAATAAAGGAGGGTATTTTTTTGCATAACCTTGCCCCTATAAATCGTTTCTCACCAGTCTGGGAACTTTATTTTGTCTGGTTCTACTAAGAGCCATCACATCACTTCCAGCTTTCACCGTCTCTCTGCTTCCTTCCTCCCTCCTCCACACAGACTGGCCATTGTGTTCGGCCCACCGATGAGATTTGCATGCATCTTAGACTGGATTACACATGCAGCCTCTGGGAACCCGGACCCCTACGGTCTCCCTTCGCTGTTCGGGGGGCTGGAAGCGACCTTTCGGTGCGCTACTTCAAATGACTCTCACGGCCTAATTGGCTCAGGAATGGTCTCGAAGCAAAGGTTAAATTCCAAGATTTTGGAGAGCATGAAGATAATAAATAAAGGGTTTGGGATGGCTTGGTTTTTTTTTTTTTTTTTTTTGTTGTTGTTTGTTTTGCAACTGTGTCCAGGAATTCACATCCTGACGCGTTTCTCGTTGGGGTTCGTAGCAGACAGGTCTGCTTGTAAAAAGTGGAACTTTTTAAGTTAAAATGACCAACGCCTTACCAGGCCGGGAGAAACCAGATTCAGCTGGAACAAACTTCTAGAAAACCTGCAAAACAGCTGAAACACAGATCTCCTTTGAATCGCGGCTAAAACTCCCGCCTTTGATTGAAACTAACTAGAACATTGCTGTATATTTGCTTGACTAACTTGATGATGGGTATTTGACCAGATGTAAGGTTTATTGCTTGTTTCTTAACTGATGGCTGCGTGGTGCTTTTATGGTGCGCAGGACTTTGAACCGTCTTGTTGCTGAAAAGTGCAACACAAATGAACCTGAGTTGATAGTTGCAGAAATTTTCTGCAACATGAGCGGAAAAGAGTTTTGACGTCAATGGAAAATAAACAGTTCCCAACATGTTTGTCCAAATCAGTCTATAAAGTGTGGTGTGCATTTGTATTCATCTCCGCTGGGTCAATAGTTTGTACAATTTTTTTTCCTGTGATTTCAACCAGAATGACATTTTTCTGCCCATTCGGTTCTGCAAAATAGCCCAAACTAAGTCCAATTATAGGAGTTGGATCTGGTCTTATTCATTGGATTTAGATCTGGACTTGGACTGGTCCATTTTAACACGACATTCAAGTCTCCTGAAGCCCAGTTGGGCAGATAGGAAGATCCACCAATCTGCCTATCAACTCTGACTCACTTCCTCGTTCCCGCTGAAGGAAGATGTTCTCCCACCATGATGCTGCCACCGCCGTGTTTCACCCAATAGATGTGGAATGTTACTCTCCCATCACACATATATGACCAGTCAGAATGTTAGCATGACCCACAAAAAAATAGCACAAATTATGGATACAACTTTTTAAATGTAGTGTTAACATTCATAACCGCCGGTGCCAGTTGGGGGCGCCACTTAAGACTTGTAGTTTGTTGCAAATGTTTAATGGTCAAAAATACCAATGAAAAAAGATCATAAGAATAAATAAGAATGGTTTAGTGGTTGTAATTCTGAAACGCCTCAATAAAGGCTTTTACACTGATTACTGCGAAGAAGTTACATCATTTTTGACACACAATAGTTTCATGAAATATAAACAAAACGGCTTTTCTTTCCTTCAAAACACCTCTGGAAGACGGTCCTGTCTTTTGCAAGACATCTGAATTAAAATAAGAAAGAAACTTTTCGGTTCATTTAAAAAACAATTCAGTCTAACTGGAAATATTTGCTTGCACACAAGAAAATGCAGAGCTCTGTAAATACCCGAAGGCTGAGATGTCGTCTCAGAACCAAACCCTGCCTGAGCAGCGATCGCCCAGACCTGTCTGCTGTGCTCCTTGGCCTCCGTGATGCCGTTTGTTCTCCAAGGTTCTACAGAACTCCTGAGGCCGTCGCAGAGGAGCTGGATCCACACTGGAACCAAATTAAACGCATGAGCTGTTCGCTGGAAGACTTTGTTTTGGCTGCACTGCCTTTTGCTCAGGCGTAAGAAAACAAACGCGGGCCACGTTTTTCTGCTTTTAAGTTGCAAAAAACCTTCAGAAACCACCTTTAATGCACATAAAATCCACAACGAACATGAGCGAGTGTAAATGCGTTCTTGGGGGGTATGAATACTTTTGTGAGGCAGCCAAAGCCAAACCCTTGATCTGAGGATGGTGTGTGAACGAGAGCAACGATGGCAGATAAGAGCAGACAAATCTCCTTAAAATAGCCGAGGACGCCGCAGTAATCTGCCAGGAGATCCAACGGACATTTGATGAATTGATTTCAAACAATTTCATATTGCTTCCATGTCAATACTCCCCTTGATCATGTTTCTCCGTGTGCGTGTGGCAGCGCTTTGCGGTCAGGCCTCATCAGCCGTCATCTGTGTATTTTTAGAGCATTCGTTGACACCGGGGAGAAAAAAAACAAATAAAAAAGTGCTCTGACTGAACTGCATTGCAAACAGACAACAACAACAACAAAAAAAAACTCATCTCAAAGCATTTGTGTGTCATTCCATTTATTCGTATTGGTATTAAAGGTAAATTGACAGACGGCGTCTTCCTTCAAGCAGCCAAAGCCCCGCGGAGCCTCTCTGCCCAGCAGGATTATAAATGAGATAGGATTTAATATTGATCCTCGGCTGACCTCCTATGAAGTTCTCATCATTGGATAATATTCTCCACACACGCCGTTAATGAGCTCAGTGTGCTCCCGCAGCCCTGCGCACAGATAAACCTTGACCTCAACGCCGTCCGACAACAACCAGTAGAAACGGGCGCCTGCCTGGTTCCTGCGCGTGTCTCCGGGCAACATTCCGTACCGCGCCAGACTCCAATGTCCGGAGGTCTCAGTGCTTTTTTTCTTTCGTTTTTTTTTTTTGTTTTTGTTGTTGTTGTTCTTTTTGCCAAGATTTAGAGCGAAAATCCAAAAGTTCAATATGATTTTATAGCAGGAAAGAAATGAACAAAAAGGAAGGATTAAAGATAATTGATCAGTGGAGAGACAAATGAAAAATAAAAGAACGGGTCGGAAGAGAACAGCAGAATACACATTAAAGAGGGAGTGTTATGTATTTTCCAGGAACATACAATCATTTTGTAGCACAATTGAGTAACGATGTTACCTTCATCTGTCATAAAAATGCTGCAAATATCAAAAAATGACTTCAAAGAAATTTGATTTTGGACATTATCACCTTGAAATTGGCTCTCTGTCGCTTTAAAACCTGCTCTTTCTGAAACTCCGCCTTCAGGAAGTCGTCGCAACATGGCTCCATTAACCCTTTAATGACGTTTTTACCAGTGTTGCATTGAGAAGTAGCTCTTTTAATGAGCTGAGTCGATGCGCAGTCCTACCAGGTGTTTGCTAATTGCTGCTGGCTAGTCTGCAGGAGCTCAGTGGGAGTGTCTCTCTGTGAGGCGGCATCCGGGAAGCTTAGACACTGCAGTTCTGAGGAGGAGCTGCGCCTTAAAGGCGGAGCTAGGCCCACCCAGACGTTTTGGACAACTGAATGGTTGCCGGGGGAGATTCAAGTATTTCTCAAACATGCATGCAAGAATGAAGGCAACACTGCAGGTTTTGGGTGAGGAAATAACACTATGACATGAGGTAAAGCTAAGAAAATTTTGATTTTATATTCTACTGCCCCTTTAAATATGGAAAGACAAATATTTTTGTCCTCCATCCTAATTTCCACTCTTCTTCAACCCGTCAACCTCCGTCCGTTCCCAGACTGCTCAGCTGTCTCATCCCACCCCTCTGCTCTCCTCCATCGTCTTTCTGCTGCCGTTCCTCAGCTCTCTGCCGAGCGACGCCACCTTCAAAGGGCCAGACCGTGAAATATCTGCTAATTTTTTACCTCGCACTGGAACGAAACGGGTTGATGAGCAAATTTGACCGTCAGCGCTCGGGCTCTCGTGGTTCTCCTCCCGCTTCGCGAGAATCAGGCCCGTCTTCACAAAGCAACGGCAGGTTCATAAGCAAGCCACACACCCAAATGAGCCCGATGATTATCTGCATACATTTCCATCGCTATTACAAGCGGCTCCAATCAGCGAGCGCGGCCGTCTTCAACTCAGAACATGCGCATGTCCCACAGGCATTAATTTCACCTACATATTAGTTCGGGGGTGGAAGCTTAGTGTGGGTGGACGCAATTGATTCAGTGCATCTGAGGCGACGCCAAGGCGCACGGAATCCAGCAGGGACGGCGATCGGGGGGCCTGCAGATGCTCCCCTCAAAGGCGACTGTCACGTGCAATAAATCAAATCATTTTCCCCGCCGCCAGCGAGTCCTGGTTTTTCCTGATTCCGGAGCCACTTATGAGGAAGGGAACGTGCGAAAAATGGTGATTTGCACTCATCGATACTGTCCCCTCTCTGCTCCCGCTCCCCTGTCAGCTCATTAGTCGCCCATCTCGATATTGCTTCAAGGTGTGGATCCAAACTCTCATCTAATTATGCCTGAACACAGGCAAAACTGTGAATTAGATAAAGCAAAAACTTTTGCATAATTAGTTGGAGAGAAAAGAAAATATATTCCTCCTTGAGTGTTAATCTCTCGCCCGGAGACAAGAACTTAAGCAGGCATGTCTGCAGTCACAGCAGGCCTTTCCATAGGAAGGTGGTTCTTCACACACCTGATTGGGCGAAATGAATGTCGCTCATTTTACTTTTTCTTTCTTAAGTTTTTTTTTTAATTATTTTTTTTATTGTTGTTGTTCCATTAATGGGGCCAGAGCCGGCCCAAAGCAGAAGCACACGAAGCAGCTGGTTAGGGCCCCAGAGCCTCTAAAGGGCCCCTACAGTGGAGCTGATTTTTTTTTTTTTTTTTTTTTTTTTCACAATTTCTGTCATTATAATATCAAAAACACACCATTTCACTATGAATTGATTTTTGTTTTTACAATAATAATTATTTGATCATGTATGTAGAAATCCTTATTTTATGGACAAAAAGAAAAAAAAATGAATTGTCCAAAGCTCCGGTCAGAAGTTAAATAAGCAAAACAATGTTTTACAAAAGGACTTATCCTTCGTGGAGGGAGAGAAGAAAGATGAAGAATAGAAAGAAAAGCCAAGATAAAGCTCTGTTCCAATGAGCCTTGGTCATGTGATGAAATGTACAAGATTTGTGAAGCTGCTAGTAGAAAATCAGCTTGAGAGCGACTTTGACTGGTCCAGTTCAACAGCGAAGCATTTATGCTGGGAAACACTCATTTCTCTGTCCTCCCCCCCCCCCCGAGGCGACTGGACATGAGCCACACCCTGACCCGATCATCCACAGGTCGCATTCCCGAGTCAGCAAATGTGCTTAAAACTGTAAATCGTCGACCTATTTGCTGCAACACCAAGCGGCTGACCAGTCTTCTCTGGAGAAACAAAATCACACCCTTTTTTTTTTTTTTTTTTTTAAATATATGTATATATCCCTGGAGAATTAAAGCTCTTGATAAATGATTTGGAAGGACAAACCTTTCCACAGAAGATATAGATGACAGTTAAAGAGGGAAGTGGGGGAAAAAAAAAGGAGAACCGTGGAATGAATATAGCTGCGCTGCACTATTTCATCCCCCCTCCTTCACAACTAATAACTCATCTATCATCTCCAACCTATTAACAAGCAGCCTCAGTCCGGCTCATCGCATCAGGAAGAGGAGAGCCACTCGGATGCTGGTAGCATAATTGTTACATATTGGCTCCAGTCGGACGCTGGTTTTCCCTTCAGAAGCGCAGACCTGTTATCTTTTGTCAGATGACATCGCCAATTTAGCTTTAAAGCGCGTCAATGCCAAAATAACAGCCTCTAAATGTATCCCCCGATACAAGCGGTTTGGTCTGCTGCATAAATTAGGAGATCTAATTTTTAAATGCAAGCGCTGAATACCAACATGACCCCACCTCGCATTTCATGTCAGCCGGCGCGGGTCCTTTCAGGTATAGAAACGCTGTGAAATTGCAGGCAGGCGCGCTCATTGTCGTGGTTTCACATTACCATAAAAAGCAGATGCTTTTAGCCACCGGGAAACATTTAGCAGTTTTCTCTAAATTCCAGATGCATTTCGAACGCGCGGCGTGTAATTACCCAATGCTGTCTCGCAGCAAAGTGTCAAAGATGCACCAAATCTAAATTTCAGCTTTCAAAGCTGATGGCCGTCGATTGTTGCCTTTCGTGTTTTTGTCACTCTGCGTGACAGTCAAAGAATTTTGCTTTTGAGGAACTTTCTTTAGAATCGCCAACATACTTTTTTTATTTATTTATTTATTTCTTTATTGGCTGCTGGATTCATAACCTTGAAACTTTGTTGTGTGACTTGAGGACCCGCAGGCAGGAAGTGGAGACCAGCATGAGGAAGGTTCTAAATGAAGACAGGAAGTCTGAAAAAAACCGGATGAATGGAGTCCATGTTTGACCAGGACAACAGCGGCTGCAATCTTTACAATGAGATTACGGCCGCTGTAATCTCCAATTCATTGGTCCAAAAGACAACTTGACGAAAATATGTCTGAGTCGATGCGTCAACTGGTCACAAGGGCAGTCTGAGAAAAAAGAACTTCAGTCGCTGGTCTACTAGTATATGAATATAGTTCATATTCCTGTGAGCTTCAGAAACTTGTTTTGCTCATCTTAAAATTGAACGTGTGGCGTTTCAGATGCTCTCTGGTCAGACAATGCCAAGACACAAACGGACCAGGAGCTTCTTCAACCTTCAGTTTCACTGTAAAAACTGGAAGAAATGCAATTGCCTCGAGAAAAAAAAAAAAACTATACTTATTGAACTAACAAAGGGATGAGCGCAGTCAGGAAATCTGCAAACCTGAAAACACACTGAAGACTTTTCAAAACTGACCTAAAAATATGATATTTATATGTTATCACAGAGCTTGCAGTGGTTGATTCTGACAAAATCGCTGACAGGACATTAAAAAAAAAAAGAGTCGATGAAATGTTCGGACAAAAATAACTTAAAAGGCCTTGATTAGAAACCTGAGATGATACATTGGACTGAACCGGAACCGCCGACCAACGAAGCCATTGATACTTCACAGCACAGAATACTGAGGTGAAGCACAAATTGTGCAACAAAGCAGACATGTAGGGTAAAACATAAAGATATTCTAGAATGGATGCTATTTTATTGATTTTCTTTTTTTTTTTTTTTTAATCTCACAAGAAACACTTAATCTGCTCAATTTTGCAGTAGGTTGCATACTGTGTGGCGAGCTGCAGGCCTGTGCAGACAACAGTAATATAGCGTCGGCTGATCCGTTCCAACCTTTTTCAGATGGAAGAAATTCGCGGCTCTGACAAATCACCGGCTCTGCCAGGCTGCGCATTTTCTCTTCTTTAATCCAGACTGTACATAAAACGCTTATCTACTGCAGGTTAAGATAGTAATGACTCATAACTTCTTCACAGAACCGACTTGAGACAATGCAAGCTTCCTCTTTTTGTAATTATCTGACCTGTTCTTTCCAGTGTGCAGACCTTCATTCGTCAGAACGTTGCCATCATTTATGTATAAATATATATAAAAAGGTTGAAAACCCAGTGCGGTGCACAGAGGCTTTTATTTATCGTCTTCCTAATGGAATGCTGAACTGAAACAAGAAACGTTCCTTCCAACAGAGGAGGGGAACTGTAATTACTGCGCCGTATCTGCTTCATCTCAGCGGCAGTAACAGGTTCCTCGCTCTGCTCCACCAAAACATCCACTGCGTCCGCTCTGACTCCCTCCCTCCCACCCCCACCGCCATCCCTTTGCAAACTCCCATCTCCATAGCGACGCACGCCTGTCCTTGGCTAACAGAAATAATTGGTTGCCCCTATATTAAATGGTTGTTCCCTGTATCTTTAAAAAAAATAATAAAATAAAATAAAATAAAATAAAAAAAATGCTGGATCCGGTTCACACGAAGCCACCAAGGCCCTCCGACTTCTCAGCTTGTCTTCGGTTAACGTGGAACGTGCCGCGTCTTAAAAACGCTGCTTTTTCAAATGTGCGCAAAATGACGGCGAAACGGCGCCTGAGAAGACGGCAGCGATGCGAGTCACTCAGCAGGTTTGTTGAGCACCTTAAGCTTCTGTCAGAGCAGAGCGAGGAAAGCAGTTGTCTTTATTTCTAAATGCTATATCTGGCTGTGCTTTTGGTTTCTTTCTGTTTTTTTTTTTAGCCATAAATATCCAAATGAAAAATAAATCCCCGCAGATTAAAATGCAGGTTCACCGTAAAGCGACTGTTTTGGTGAGTGGAAAGGAGAGACGCGTCCTGGAAGACAAGAGCTGCTGTTCAAAGTGAGTCGAATTCCAGCCTGACCCGAATCTGTGCTCTCTGCTATCTCCCTTAAAATGTCAAGCACCTCAATACGCTGATCAGGGCATAAAAGTACTTATATATATTATGTCCTTGAGTCCCAGAGATTAGAATTTCCATTTCAGGCCTAAAAAAAAAAAAAAAAAAAAAAAAAAAAAAAGGAAGCCAAATATCACATGCTGAGCGAGGAAAACTGGAAAGGTTACTGAGCCTTATCTGCAATTATGCAAAAACACAGAGCCCAGCCGAACCAACACTCGTTTCTACAAAGAGAATCGACAATGCCTTGATGTTGCTTACAGCATTCCTCCCTCGCCTGCTGATGTGTAGCGCAGCACATCCTAGAGGAGAACACAGGAAAGAACAGCTGACTGCACACTACTCACACCTTGTCAAATTGTAAATTATGAATGTATCTTATTAAAATTTAATTTGCTCCCTTTAGTTAAAAGGACAGAATTGGCAATTTAGCAAGTATTTTTTTATTGTATTCGTTTTTTTTTTTTTTTTTTTTTTTTTTTTTTTTTTTTAAACTTCACGAGTCTCATTTTTGCAAGCCGAACAGAAAGGAATTCAGATAACAACGTGGTGTAATTACATCCGAGTGTGTGTGTGTGTGTGTGTGTGTGTGTGTGCGTCTCACTTCTTTTCCCTCTTTTTAGAAAAAAACAAAAAGAAAGGTACCAATAAATCGGTGAAGAATCACTGTCTTTGACCCTCTTCTCCTGTCAGCTTTCTTGACACGAAGCCGCTAAGATGTTGACAACTCCACTTTCTGCACTCATTGTGTCAGCCGTTTCATTTTCAGAGAGCTTTCCTCTTCACAGGGGGAAGAATGAACCACATTTCTGATACGCGGGTCGCACAGGAAAGGAAAAAAAAACACACAAAATAGAAAAACAGCCTTTTTTTTTTTCCCTACTTATACATGGGAGTATAAATAGTTCTCCTTAAAAATAATAGCTTTCATCTACAATTATGTCTGTAAGTACTCAACGTGAGAGCAATGGTGCCCCCTTGTGTAAAATGTAATTAATTATCTGGTAGTAATATGAATAATGTGGTTCATCCTGATGCAGGCTGGTGTGCAAAGCTTTTTGATCATCTTCATTACTGCGCTCAGACGCTTTCCTCTTCAGGAAACTTGGATTTATTCTCTCTGAAGTGGAGGGCGTCGCCCCCATCCCGGTCCGCCTCGGCCCGGTCCGCCTCGGCCCGGTCCGCCTCCTCTGCCTCCTTACCCTCCGCTGTCAGCGCTCTGGGCGCACTGCACCACCCTCGGCTCGGCCAGCCGCTCGTAGGACAGGACGGTCATAACCTGCAGACACACAGCGGCACGAGGCCTTTGAGTAACAACGCGTGGGCTATTAACGACACGCTGAGCAAAGGATTTTGCTTTGAAATGAAGAAAGAAAAAAAAACAAACCTAACGGTAACTGGTTTTTACCTCGCACCATTATCCCCACGTAGACAAAGTGCTATTGATCCAGGCGATTAGCTATTAATCACAGCAGGCCGGTTAAAGGCCCAATGAATGGGATGTTTAAGTTTAAACATTGACAAAAAAAAAAAAAAAAAAAGAAAAGGATTTAAGGTCTGGAGGAGAAGCAGACAAAAACCAGGTTTCCCCAAGAGACCATGTTTCGTCTACAGGCCATAAACTCAGAACAAAACCTGAAAACATCGTCACTGCGCTGTTTAGAAACCGTGATCTGAAGCTGAGACTAAGATCATGCCCACCAACCCACCCACCCCGGACAGGATTAGATTTCAACATTAATTGCTTTCCTTGGCATCACCCTACTGCAGCTGTGGTACCAAAGTCCAGTCCTCACGACCCGCTGTCCTGCAACTCTCAGAAGTGTCTCTTCTCCACTTCACCGAAATCAAATGAATGGGTCGTTGGCAGGGCTACAGAACCGAATGACTTGTCGATGAAGGGCCTCCACCATCCGACTGCGATGTGTTATGAAAGAGATGAAAAGTTGAAGGACGGCAGCTCTTGAGGTCTGAAGTTGGTTCAAAGCTAAATCTACAAGCGATCTGAACAAACCTGCTCTTAACTGCAGAATTGAAGATGATCATGTTGAATACATTTTAATACCAAACGTTTTATGCACTATGCACAAAACAAGCTGAGATATGTTATGAAAATGCTTAAAACTTAAAAGAAATTTGACTTTTTAAGTTAACAGCTTAAAATCGGGACGCTGGCTCTTTCTGAATCTCATCACAACATGGCTCTGCTATTAACCCTTTAGTAACGTTTTCACCAGTCAGTGAAAGGCTCCGGCTCTACTCACTGTGATCATGACGAGCAGAGCCAGCATCATGCCCAGCATCACGTACAAGTTATTGGTCAATCCCCCGGCCCACAAAGGACCCAAGATGGTGGCCAGGCCTCCGACGGAGCGCCGGACACCTTGGCTGAACCCTTTCAGAGAGGCAAAAAACCAAAAATGTCCATTTTTATTTCACTTGCGCCGATATTAAAATATTTGACATTCCATATTTGCGAGACTTTTTGTTTTTTGTTTTACAATTCCTATGTGCACAGCAACGATCTGCTGTTTGCACGTACTGACAACATAACATGAGCACACCTTGAGTTTTCTCGGCAGTGACTTTGGAGAAGAGCGACACCTGAGACACAGCCACGAACGGAAGCCCGAGCAGCTGCAGGAAAACTCCCACTATGAAAACTGAAAGCTGCCACTCAAATCCACCTGAAAGGCACGAGAAATACGGAGAAATAGAATCGATGGTTATAAAGTCTGTAAGAAAAATTTTTCATGTTTTTAAAGAATCGATTTGCTTTTGTTCTTCAGCTGTGTGTCAACAGTCTGAGTGGAGCGACTGGTTGCGTTTTCATTACAAATGCGCACAAAGCAAAGCGTTGTCTATATTCCGCTAACGTTGAAAAAACACAAATGCAGTTGTGGTGTTTCATTAAGTAAGAAACAGATTTAAAATCACATGGATAAGTCATTAAAAAGCATGAAGTGCCATCGTTCTTCCGCTACTTCCTATCACTTTGTCATTTCTGGCAGTAGTAACATCCGTCTGTTGATTATGTGACTCATGTGATTCAAACAAAATGTTTACATTTAAGTTTTGCAAAATTCACAAATACGAGACGTTTTTATTTAAAAAGATGTTTTTTTTGTGTGTGTGTTTTTTTTACATTTTTGTGTTTCCATGAAGCAAATTTATTTTTGTTATTTCAATTTGGGTCATTGTATGGCTAATGACAATGTTGTGTTTCCAGCCGTATTGCGTTTTGTGAAACTACAGCACTTTTCCTTGCATCTCGAGTTTCTCATTGAAACGTTTTGAATCCGAAGCTCTTCTGTGAAATCCCGTCCAGGCGGGGTTGTCGTGCCAACGCCTGAACGCCGATGTCTCCTCTGATGGCTGAAAGATGATGGGCGCCAGCGTCGTGGCTAAATTGTGGCTATATCTCAAGGAACTGTTTACATCTGTCACTCAAAGGGTTTTTCAATGACGTCACTTGTTCCCGCGTGATTTTAACTTCACTTGGTATTTAATGTCAACGCTGCAATTGCAGAGTTGCGTTCTGTGGACGTTAGCGGGACGTAGACAAAGATCTGGGCACGTCTGTGGTGGAAACGCAGCTGGTGAATCTCGGTTTCCCCCTCTCCCTCCACTGGTTTCTAGGTTCTCCTCCATAAACGGGCTGGCTCCTCCACAGAGAGCTCTTGTCTGCAAAATAAAACCTCTGCCAAGCTGGCAGCCACTCCGTTTCTGCTCTGTGCTGCCTTGCATCATGCACATGTTTGTGGGAATCTGTGCCCACTCGAACGGTTGGATGTTCCTGTTCGACTTGAACGTCTATAATCTCACGATGAAAAGGCAGTTCTGCAAATGAAGCCGCTCCCTCAGAGGACCGAGTCTGGAAATCCTTTTTTTTTTTTTTTTTTATTTATTTGTTTTTTTTTTTTTTTGCCCAGGTATCCATCTGTCATAAGTTTGATGCTATTGTTTGTTAAAGTGGAACTGAAACAAATACAAAACAAATGTAGGCTACGCTCTAACAAATAGCTCCCCCGCCCCCTTTAATTAGATTACTGTAATCCTGTTAAATGTACCCAGGCTGCGCCCGGCTCCAGCACCTGTCACTGTTAATCAGTGCGATAAACGTGACGAGCTGCAACAGATGCAGGCCAACGCGAGCACACAGGATCCGGCCTGCCTGCCTGCCTGCCTGCCTGCCTGCCTGCGTGAGCTCCTGCTGGCCCACCAGAGCCTGAATGATATCATTTAAAGAGCTCATTCATTTTATCTGCTGGGTGACCCAGTTCCAGCTCCGCACACCGACACCGGTCAGACAAAGACAGCTTGGCTCTGAAACAGTCCCTCCCTGAGTGTGAGTGTGAGTGTGAGTGTGCGTGTGCGTGTGCGCGTGCGCTCGTTGGGTGTGTCTTGCGCCTTTTCACGGCCAGGTCAGCACCTCGGGGCTTGCAGAGGAAGACGAGGCACCAGATACAGGCGGTGCAGCAGATGACCAGGCCCACGGCCAGCACCACGCGGTCCGCAACCTTGCTGCTCAGCCAGCGCACGAAGAAGAAGCCCACGATGACCTCAACCCCACACAGGCTGTACATCAGGCTGTTGCCCAGCTCGCCGAAGCTGAAGTAGCGCTGAGTCAGAGGGGTCACCATGGTCTGGAGGGGAGGGGTCGGTTAAAGACAGGCGGTCAGGTTAGACTCAGCAGGAATTTGAATTTGAAAGTGAAATTAGTTATGACAGGATTGAAAAAACGTCATTGTACAGAGAAAGCTCACCTCCGGAGCCCGACTGGTGAAATGGGAGAGAAAATAAATCATTTCATGCCCACGTCTTAATATCTCGTGGCCACGACTTTATAACAAGTGGAAACGACCTGTTTAATTCACAGTTACAGCTTAATATGTAATGGGAGCTACTTATTTATTTAATGGGAACGACTTAACGATGACAAGTCGTGCCCACAAGTCTTTTTTTTTCTCTCCTAAGTCACCAGGCAGAGAGAAAAACCCAAACTCGACAACTTAGTTACTTGTGGCTACGACAAGTCGTTCCCACAAGTTAAGTCATTGCCACAATTTCTTTTTCCTCCCATGGCACTGGAAGGGCACAAGCGGTAGCTCCACATCGCTTCTATTCAGTTGATTTCACTGTGAAAATGGGCGTGGAGTCGGGCGCTGTTGGCTCCACAAACAGACAAGGATACAAAGGAAACTTGTCATTTCCTTTGACGACGAAAGAAGACGGAGACGGACAGCAGCCGTAGGTTGGAAGGACTGGCAGCCGTCGGTGCCAGTCCTTGGGCAACATTTGACGTTCATATTTTTAGAAAGTACGTTCGGTAAAATACAATCAAATACGGCGCCATGGAAAAGGTACACAGCTCATCAACAGCGACCGTGGAGAAAGCGCCACATGATTACGTCACCGACACCATGTACGAATAAAACGCTCTGGCATCTGGACTTTTGTAGGTGTTCAGTGTTGGGGAAAAGGCCGTTTATGGCCTGCTGGTATAAATGATGTGGGGTGAATTCAGGCAATCTGATCAAATCAAACACGTCAGGAGAGAGGAAAGTGCGGCCCGGTTTCTAAGCCGGCTGTTTCCAACTTTTGCCATCAATACTTCGGTCGATGACGCTGTTCGGGAAAACTATTTGACCTTTCCTGATATCCCTCACTTTCATATGGTGCCACAAGCAGAAGCAAAAGGTAATCTGCAAATGAAATTGGATTAAGTTCAGTTTCAAACGAGATTCTAAAATGAACAGACGGAACCAGACACTTTGAGGGAAAAACCCGGCTGACAGGAATCTCGAGTGGAGTACGTGTGTTTGGAAACCATTTAAAGGTCTGGTTAAATATAATCAAAAGAAGTCCAGCGTAGAGTTTAATGTGTCGTGTGAAGAGAACTCAGTGTACTGTGACTAAATAACAGTTTGGCCTCCTGAGAGCCACTAATCTGTGAGGCAAACAAAAAAAAAAAATGGTTTCATTATGTGGGGAGTAAAGACAGAACCCTGGTCAATGGAAGGAGGTTGTGTGGTATAATGAGTTTGAGGGTGATGAGCACATTAGAAGAAGAAATGATGGCTTTATCATCGCGAGTGGGCAACACATTGATCTGGAGCTGCTGTGATTGGTCAGCTTTGGACTCAAACGTTTGGCGTCGATATTAAAGTCAGCTGACTTCCAGGTTCCACATAGTCGGATTTCTACTTTTTCCAAAGTGAAGTGGGATGTTGGACAATGGGCCTACTGGGGCTGAAACTGGGAACGGCTGATTCAGGCGTCATAAAGGTGTCACTTTCGCACATGGATCGGGCTCCGCAGAGCCCCCGACCTGAACTCTATTGAAAATCTTTACGATGCGCTCCAGAGGACTTCACACAGCAGTCTGAGCGCCCCGTCATCAGCACACGATCTCGGTAAGAAATCGATGCGAGTCCAAAAGGATACAAATGACTTTGGGTACCTTGAGCTAATTAAAAGCAATTACACAGGAAGCCTGTGGTGCCTGCTGCAGGCTGCTTCTCCGCTCACAGGGTTTTTTTTTTTTCGTCTGCTTGCTTCTTTTTCTCAAACAATTTTAAGGGTCTCAAGTCGCCAAACAAATTTTACAGTTTTTCTCAGTCGCTTTGGTCCGTTCCTCGAATCGTTTCAACGCTATTCAACAAGTGGCATAAGAAATCGAAAGAGCAGAGAATCGTCCATAATCCTGCGCGTCGGCCGCACATTTGCCTCTTGCTCACAGAAATGAGGAACTGCTTTTATTTACTTTTTTATATTGAACAAGTAGTTTTGAGAATTTCATTTCTGTTCTGAGAAATGCACCAAAAAGAAAAGCTGTTAAAATGCTTTTTATGATCTGAAACCTTCGGATGCAGGATGAACAAAAATCCACCACGCAATGTACCTGCAAAAGAGCAAAACACACGTTGCAGCTCTGTTCACCCCAATTCACCCTAACATTGAGGAACGGTGACTTGATTTTGACTGTGTGCTTATTTGATCAAGAATCGATAACAACAAAACTGTTCAGGTGTCTTTGAGTTTCTCCACGGAGGGATTCGCTCCTGCTCAAGCCCCGAGTGAAAAACCTGAGCAGAATGTTTGCAAGCTTTGGCTGAAAGATCGAAACGGCTGCTCCTCACCTCCAGCGCTGTCTGGTTGAACAGAGTGATGAACTGAGCCGTGAGGAGAACAACCACTTCTTCTCTCAGAAACTCTGTGGTGTGGAAGACAGAAAAATCAACGAGAAAAATCAGCAAACAAGCTCAAGTGAAAAAGCTCTGCACTGGCACGCGACGCGGAGATAAAGTTCGGCAGGGAGCGAAAACTCCAGAGCCTCAAAACTCAAAACGTCTTCTGCGTTAGACAAGTGTGAATTGGAGGTTTTCCCTCTTGTGAGAATGAGAGATAAGTAGATCTTAGTCAACTCCACGTCTCGGTCCCATCTTTTCCTGGAACAGAAGCTCCCGTACGGACGGAGCGGGGCTGGAAAACGAGCCGGGCTCGCAGCTAAATTTAGATGTTCTCATCAGATGGCTGGAGAAAAGCCTCCGTATTGCAGCGAGCGGTCCGCTCTGGTTCAGATGTCTTTGTTCCCTCCGCTGTTGTTTACTGGAGTTCAGCTTTTGTAAATCGCTCTTTTGCAGTGCATATAAATACGCTGCCTTAAAGCAGCTGCTGTTTTGAGCAAATACGACCCAGAATAGATGCAAACGTCGACTACAGATTTTCTCAATAAAGATACTCAGAGGATTGAATGGTTCCGACACATTTCCCATGTCGAAAGGTCAGAAGCTTTCGACATGGGAAAGCTCTGGATTATCAGATATCCAGAGTGGTGATCCTGATTGCTTCCTTTCAGTCACAGACAGATAAGAAAAGACTGATGGACAACAAGTAAAGATGGATGGATGGATGGATGGATGGACGGATGGATGGATGGATGGATGGATGGATGGATGGATGGATGGATGGA
>VMRN01000048.1:2004796-2052705 GCA_010277015.1 Poeciliopsis turrubarensis
GTGTGTGTGTGTGTGTGTGTGTGTGCGTGTGTGTGTGTGTGTGTGTGCGTGTGTGTGTGTGTGTGTGTGGGGTGGAGGGGGGTCATGGAGGACGTGTGCTCTGGTGCTCTGTGAGGCGCAAACTTGCAAACTGGAGCTTCGCCCTTGAAGACGAGGTCCACCCTGCCGTTTTTGGGCAGCTGGATGGTTGCCATGGGAGATTCGAGGATTTCCCAAACATGCATTAAAGAATCAAGGCAGCACTTTTGATGAAGGAATAACATTATGACATAAAGAAGAGAATGTACTTCTTTTTTTTTTTTTAAATCAAATACTACTAATAGAAAAGTTTAACAAACTCAAACGTGATTTGTGTAAAAACAGAGTGAATAGTGAGTTCATGGTGACCGCATTCAGGTTTTCAGAAGCACAGGATCTAATTCCAGCACGCAAAAAAGGTAAGAGGCACCGAAGGTCTCCGACTCACTCCTCTACTCCTAAGGCGGATGTAGTTGGACTCACGGAGGAGACCAGATATAACCAAACAAATGTTTTAACAACAAACTTCACACCAAATTGCCTCTGAAGACTCAAAGTGTCGACTACTCCCACCAAAACACCTGGCACACTTCAACCATGTCCTTGATGGTGAGTAATCCATGACTCACATGCAGGCCAATGTGAGTGTTTGTGTGTATTAGTGAGTGTGTTACCTGCGACAAGCCGACTGCATAATAACAGCCACTTTGAATAGCCAATAAAATACATGAAGTTACCTGGGGACAAATGAAAAAGAACAATGCTCGTGTTCAGGCTCCACAACGACAGCGAAGGCTTCACTGAGAAACTAGAACTCTGGATGTATGTTTAGCTTCAACAGGAGGTCGTCGCATAACCTCCTGTTGGAAGGAGATGACATGTCTATATCTCATAACGTAGCATTCAGGGAAAGGTAACCGTCTCACCGGCGATTTCAAAGAGGTTGGAGAACAGGATGATGGATTTGGTCGTTTTGCTTCGATCCGACCAGACTCCGAAAAGAGGACCGGTGAGCAGCGCGCTCAGGCTGAAGGCAGACAGGCCCAGACCCAGGAAGTAAGGAGGAGCCTCCAGAATCTGCAGATACCTCCATATTGTGGGTAGAATGACGGCTGGAACGGCAGCAGAGGAACAGGGGAAGAGAAGAGTTCTTACAGACGAAAGTGGTGCAAAAAATGCTGATACCGCTCCACCTTTTTTACATCCTTCGTTGGGATTTTATGTGACAAATCAACACAAAGTGGTGCAAGGGAGGTAAAAAGGAAGAAAAAAAAGCACATGGTTTCTAAAAAAAACCAAAAAACCAAATGAGCTTTGAAAAGCATGTCCTTATGAGTTTAACCCTGAACAACCCTGGGTTGGACTCTGTAGACCTGATAGTCCTTCAGAATCGTTTCCACTGGGGATCAAAATTGCAACATTGGTTACATTTTCAACTAGCTTGGTCTTTTTATCAGACTTCACGATGTCAAACCAGCCAAACTGTTTGAAAATCCTGGTGAAATTCTCACTTATGGCGCCGCTGCGCCAGTAACTACTGAAGGAGACGACATGAAAAACTCTGAAGAACACACTGAGAACAACGGCATTTTTCACAAAATGTAAACAAAAATGGAATCCGCATCAGATTTCAGTGGTTGGTAAAAAAATTTTTTTTAAATTTAAAAAATTAAAAAAACCCGACATGAGCCATTTCTCCTGCTAGCGTCAGACTCTGGCGTTTGTGTTGGTCGTATTTACCCAGAATGCCCTGCGCTGCAACCCGCTGCCTGCTTTTGGAGCGATCTCTGGTCCGCAAATTGCAATTCCGAAAATACATTTGGCTTCAAAACAGACATATATTTCAATGAAATGCTTTGGCGCCGGGATGAGGTGGTTTTTTTGTCGGCCGTGTCGATTTCGCAGCGTTTCAATGGAAACGTCACGCAATTCCTGATCGATGACTGAATGTTACTACTGGCGGAAAAGACAAATAAGACAAACGTTAGCGAATGACTCGTCATGCCGAGAAGCTTATTCACGTGTGATTTCGATCGTGTTTCTGATTTCTGGGAACCGCTGGAATCGTCAGATTGTGTTTTTCCCCAACACTTTTTTTTCTTTTTCCTTTTTAAAGTTTTGCCCACGTTTGTGATGGAAGCGCAGCTCGTGATGCACCACGTTGTGCAGAATCCTAATGAAACCTTTCAGCTTGTGGCTGCAGCGTGAAGGTTGGTGCACACCGGACATTCAAACAGACGCCATGTTATCTGTGATGTGCACCACCAGCAGAATGTTTCAACAGTGATATTTGAAGAAAAAAACAAAAAACAAACTCACCGTACTCTATCCCGCTCAGCATGAATATCAATCCAATGGTAAGGAAAGTCAGAGTCCTCTTCTGGCGAGTCTCCATTGTGCCCCGACTTACTTGCCGCCCCGAACCGAGTGCGTGTTGTCGTGAGATGTTCAGCGGCGCCACAAGATAACAAGACACACCATGCGTCCACTTACAGCCTCCGGCCCGGATAATTGGAGGAACAAGTCACAGCATTGTGCGAGATCACAGCACGGCTTCAGACAACAGAAGCGAGGACTCAGGCGAGTGAAGGTATCACATCAGCACAGAGAAACAGTTCACCCCCGACTGGGAATAATTGCAGCGGCGCAACTCCATTAGGCATTTACGCCGAAGATGAGATTCTGCTCCAGTCCCATTACAAGCGCAGAACCAAGCTGCGGGCCTCACGGTCAAGGCAAGGTCTCGGGTTGCCAGGTGAGGCGGAGAACCCGGCGCTTAATGCATTTTTAATCTTGTTTTCTTCAGTTACATCAAAAGCGTCGGATTCTCCTGCCGTCCTGTAAGGAAGTGGGCGCAGCACACGGTGTGCGTGCAAACGTGTTTGCTTTTTTTTTTTTTTTTTTTATTACAGAAAAGGGAGTTTAACTCAACTGAAAAAGTCCAAATAAACAGATACGGCTGAAACAAGGTGTTTACACGCAATACGGAAAAGGTCACAAAAACTTTGTTTTTTGTTTTTTTTTTGAAAGAGAAAGAAAAATAATCAAACGGCAATAAAATGTCAGATCGTGTGATTTTGACAGACACAACCAGCAAATCTGCAGAGAGCAGACATCTCAGAATTCAAACATAACTTGGTAACGGTAACGTCCACAAAACTGGATGTAAGATTTGAAACTGTTCATAGAGTCACTTGTTGTATTTTTAAAAGGTTTACGGAAAACACAGTTGAGACGCGAAGAAACATTTCACAACGGCAACCGAAGGAAACTCATTTGCAAAGCAGCTGCATCAGTTAAACATATAATCTGAGAGAAACTACAAGTGCTCAATGTGTTGGTGTGTTTACCATAACACAGTCAATTATAGTGTGTGACTTACATAACCAGTCCTGGAGAATGGATCACTGAGGTCGGGGGGGAAAAGCTCACCATTCCTCTGGCAGGCGTTTCTTTAACCGCTCTGGGTGGCGACGCCCTGCAAAATTAAAACGGTGCAGGTGAATTATCCATTCACTGGATTTAACAGAATCTTTCATTTCGTCTAGACAGTGAAATAAAGCCCATTGACAAATGACTAAAAACTAAAAAACCCAAACATTCTCTTCTCCAATATAAGCGATAATAAAGCAGCATGTATTATAAGACTGGTGGACCAGCAGGGTTTGTTTATTTTACTCGTTTGTTCGTTTTAAATGTTTTATTTGAATGCGCCAGTGAAACGAATTAAACTAGATTTGATGCACTGAACCTGGTGAGAGGACGTGCAAACCAATTGCCCCCTCTCTGCACCTGCCCCTTGGCCCAACAAGCTGCTATTGCACCTCTGATGTGTTTTTTTGCAACTTTTAACAAAAAACTGCTCTAGCACCCCGAACTGAGCAGAGCAGGTTTTCTGCGGGAAAGGGCGATAAAAGCTTTTCAAACAAAATCCTTTTTGTTCTGCGTTAAGTTTTTGATGGTGGATTCTTACGCGCTTGGCTTCAGTGTCCAGGCGCTGGCGTTGGGCGGATGGACTCTCTGGAAGAGCGAGAGTCTCTGGAGGATCGGATGAGCTGAGATTCCTCAGGCGATTCCACCATGGAGACAAATTCTGGCCCCAAGAGAAACAGATGAAAGCTTATTAAATGCTAACACGAGTTACAGATACAACAAACCAGTTTCATATTTGATGGTCAGACCGTTACTCAATATCCTTTTCTTTCAGTGACAACCAGAACAGTTCATTAAATTGCCTCGCTTCATAAATATTTGCATCTTCAAAACCAGTTGGCCTGCTTCTAAACCCTCCGGAGCTTTTAGTTTGCGGTTGATCTCCCTGCTTCTTGCCTTTACCGGCAGTCTTTGTATTTCTGCTTCAAAGCGGCCGGGCTTTCTGTTAGCGGCGCTTCTTGAGGCGTTTTGAGAGCCTTTCTTTGAACGCCGGCTCCTTTCAGAACCGCTCATTGCAGAAAGCGGCGCGTCTTAAGATTTCTGAGACGTCCAGCCATTAATTATTAAGGTGAAGAAAACACCTGCAGTGTCTTTTCCACAGACGCCGGGAACTTTTCCAACTTTTTGTACAGCAGTACAACTACAAACCTCGACGCACGTCGGTGAGATCTCATGTGATCAACCAGCACAAAGTTGTAAAGAGGAAGGAAAATATTTCTTATATCTATTAACATGCTTCACACACTTTTAGTTGAAGATGAGTGTTTTTGGTTCCTTCAGGGGCCACTTGGTGCAGAACGCGCAGTGTGTGATGAACGTGTGTGGAGCTGCAGCAGCGGCTGCCATTAGTCAAAGTGCCTCCTTAATAATACTGCTAATACTACTAATAATAACAGGTTATTGTCTTTCCACATCATTAGGGTGTGTGTATCTCATAAAGTGCCAGAAGCTTGAGTTTGGAAAGTTACAAAATGGCCGTTAAAGAGATGATGTTGAAAAATGTAAATCACACCACATAAATGTAACACCCAATAAATAAACAATTACAGATACAAAAAAAATACAAATACAAAAAAAATTACAAATAAGATTAAAAAGTTAATAGAAATTTAGGTGTTTTTTAAAAAAAAATTTATTTATTTATTTTAAACATTTTTGCTGGCCGACTCGGGGCCCCTGTATGAACATTTTCTGGGGCCGCCACTGATCTTTTAAAAATCTGTCAGGCCTGTGGTTTTTTTTTTTGTATTATTATTTATTACGATTATTATTATTTGCTTTCACATTACAAAATGTGCTGTTTTATTTAACCAGAAACCGTTGGAAAACAAAAAATGAAAATTAAAAAGTTTCGGCGACCTTCAGAAAGCCTGACGGACTATTGATCAAATCTGCTTTAAAATTTATAGAAAACAAAACACAAAGTAATGAAGCGCGCCTCCGGCTGTCTGCATAATACAGTTTATAAAGGAAAAAGCTTAACTGAATTCAATAATGGGTGAAGCGGGCGAGATGTGGCTGCTGCGTTTCCGGACCGCTGAGGGCCGCTGGGGGCCGCTGGGGGCCGCTGGGGGCCACTGGGGGCCGCTCGGGAGCCTCGGGCGGCTTCTATTAAACTCAGCCGTCAACAGGTTAATACCTCCACCTGCTTTTCAGCAATTCATAAATAACATCAGGGAGCCTGATTGTTTGAATGACACACATGAACAAGCTCAGCTTCCTGCACTGCAGCCGGTGGATCCTGGTGACCTGAGGGATTAAGATGAGGACTCACCTGCTCAGGTGAGTTTTTTTGTTTTTTTCATTACTTTTTATCTTTTTTGAAAGCTTTGAATCTGTCTAAAAACAAAAAGAGCAAGCTCAGCCTTTTCATGGCAAACAGCTCCAGCTGAGAGTCACAGGCCGAGTGAGAGCTCGTTAACGTGCCACCTGCCTTACCTGCACCAGTTTCTATAGAAACACACATGAGGGCGGAAGGTTTTGCGCTCACCTTTGAGCTTTGGTAAACAACAGGAAGTTCCCTGGTGAATTAACTGGAACCCGGTGCATTAATCCCCCTCGCTGCCTGCTGGAAGACATAAGATGATCTTTCAGGGCGCAGGAAGGACATTTGACTTTCAGATACCGAGAGAGGCAGGAAGAAAATAAATAAAATACAGGCTTGTTAGGAGGACACAGGTACCGGCGGGCCAAGGGAGGCGGCTCCAGATAGAACCGGGCATGTTCTTGAACACGGCTTCTCCCCGGAGGTCGTTCAGCATCCCCATTAACATCAACCTGCCTGGCGCTCGCAGGCGGCGGACACGGTAAGAGCAAATGATCGACTGGGCTGGAGGAAACGCAGCTGGGAGTTCATTACGGCTGGGAAACACTCGGCAGCGCGAGCAGAAGCTTCACCGAATAAACTCGGCCGGCCGACGTCGGGGGACGGCGCGAAAGCGGCGACGCGGGCGGCTCGAGCCTGCATGGAGTGAAGCTGCTTCACACTGCGACTTGTTTACTCCAGATCTACACTTGGATGTCGGCTGCAGCCTCTGCGGCCTGGAGAGGCGGTCCGTTGCCCTCGGACCGGCTAAACAGAACTGCTTCAGAGCCTCCAGGGTTACGTGACCTTTAAGAGAAAGATAACTTATGTTTTTTTCTGGGAAATGTCCGCCACAGTTTTATTCCTAATTTTAAAGTAGAGGGAAAACATTCTTCTAAAAGAAAGATGCCTATATTGCCTCATATTCCCCACCTACTAACAACAGATAGACATGAATAAAAATGACAAAATTCAAGAAACAACATACAGATTATCCAATTTAGCACTAAATTATACGTCATTAGATCGTTAAATATGTCAATGTGCCAAGAAATGATGAAACTGCAATTAAATAATCGAATGTCCCATAAAATAATTAGATCTACCTTTTTCAGATAATGAATTGAAATCATAAAAATGTATTTTTAAAGAAATCCTTTGTTCGAGAGTCTAACAATAATTTCACTGTGTTCATTCATTTCACGGCTCCTGTGAAATAATTCATCCCGTCGAACTCGGTGGGCGGGACGAATCCGGTGAAACCCGGTGATTTGTTCTGCTCTGTTTTTGAGTTCAAACTTTTGTTTTTTTGTTTTTTGGTTGGGTTTTTGTTTTGTTTTTTTTTTTGGTGCAAGATTGTGCTACTGAAATAACAAATTCATATATTTTAAAGTTTCCTACACATATTTACAACAACAAAAAAAAATCTAAACTAAAATGTCAGAGGTGAAGCAGATGATTTTAGTGTTTAACACTCAGATTCTTTGTTTGCTTCAAAGAATCTGAAGCAAAAAAATCTTTTACAGCATAAATCAATACACACCATGAAATCTGAGGTTGAATGTTATTAAGCCTGATTTATGTCCTCGCGTGTGTGTGTGTGTGTGTGTGTGTGTGAGACACAGGGAGATCCAGCACACATCGGCGACGCAGGAGCAAGAGAGGAGCCAAAGAGGCGACGGAGGGGGCCCCCAGGGGGCCCGGAGTCAGATGCCTACGTCTAGTGTCGGAGAAGAAAGAGCCATCCTGTTGGGCTTCACCATGATGGCTTTCTCTGTGCTCATGTTCTTTGTGGTCGGCATCACCACGGTGAAGCCTTACATCGACAGGTGAGCTGGCGTTCACGTCCAGGCTGTCAGTGGGGCTGAGACGTTACATCGTATTTAGCCCGCGTTGCTCGCCGGCGGGGTGGGCCACTCTGGAATGGGTCTTTGCTCTGCTCTTCTGCTGGAGGCTCTACATGTATCGAGCCGTTTGCTATACCTTCTTTGGCAAAACACAGGGAAAGGAGGAAAGACCTCCATCTAAGATTTAAACCCTGGACGTTGTTGTTGTGAGGTACAGGTGCCAACAACTGAAGCTCCCGTGGCAGATGAAGCACGACGTGATCCTTAAAAGCACAAGCTAAAGTAATTAAGGGTCTTTTTTATTGAGGAAATAAAAAAGCTGTAATACCACGTAGAATAAGATGCTACCCAAACTCAACATTTTTTGCAACCCCTTTAAAGTCTGTAAGGCTGTGAAGCTAATAAGATCTGTTAGTCCATACGTATAGGAGAGTCTTCGGTTGAGGTACTTGTCATCTGATGGTCCAAACGGTTCCTCAGTGGGAAATTCCCACTGGCGACAAAATGAAGTGACAGATTGCTTAAGACCACATCAGTTAAAAGGCAGCGAGTCTTTCACTCCATTCAGTTTGTCAAGAATCTGCAAACTCTTCTCTTCTTCTCAAAAGTGTTTTGTCTCCATGCAAGGTTTGCTTGAGCTCACTCAGTTGGTTCCTCTTATGCCAATATCCTATCTGACATACTAGAATCTTTGTCACACTGGTGATAGTTTACAATGCCAGACGGCTTTGGTCATTCTTCTCTAAAATGTCCCTGGTGGCTGTTCTCCAGCTGCTGGGAGGAGGCCGGCTGTGTGCTGCCTCAGACTGATATCCTGGAGGAGTGGGTGGACTGCAGAGGGGTCGGCACGGTGCCCTGCCTCACTGTGACCGTCAGCGTCACCGGCTCCAACGAGTCGGCCTTTCTCCAGTTTGACGAGGATTCGGTCTTCCTTCCAAACGAGGTACACGTTTTTTAATCATTCAAAATTTCCCGGGTCTCCTGACGTTACATGTGACTCTGCACTAAAGCTCACCGAGATCATGATGGCCAAAGGCGGCCGTGCTGGTTCTGACGGGACAGATGCGAAATTAAAGACTCGAAGTCCATGAATCGATGACACATCCGTTTTAGCAGATCCTGAGGCAACAAGCGACTTGGATTGTTTTTCTTCTGTTCCAGTGTTTCTATCTCCCCAAGTGCCAAATGGACAGAAAGGGGCTTCAGGACGAAGTGCAGAAAGTGAAAAAGTGGGTGGACGGCCAGCTGAAGAACAGCTCCACGTGTTTCAGTGACCTAAAGGGCCACCCCAACCATGTCATCCTGAACAGGAAGTACACCCTGCGGAGGGCGCTGTTCGGACTGCTCTGGCCCTGTCTGATGCTGGGCGGCGGATCTTTATTGGTGGGACTTGTGAAGCTGACGCAGTGCTTGGCCCGTCTGTCCACTGATATGAGAAGTTATTCCAGAGGAGGAAGGCAGACTTTGAGATACCCTCAGGGCAAAATGTACAGACTCCTCCGGAGGTCGAGCATGCAATCTACCTTGTGACTTATGGTGGAACACAAACCGGTTGGATTTGAGGAAGTGAGACATTTTGGGGTCTTTGAGATCAGGGAAAAAAAAAAAAAAAAAAAGGTTGAAAGTACCACTCGACTGGTCAAAACATCGAGAATTTACGGTTTAAATCCCCAGAGATCTATTTGTAAATCCTGTAATACCTGAGGAGCTGGTTATTGACCTAAACTTCAAGTTTGAGCCAATGATGGTAAAGTAATAGAAAAAAAAAAAAAAAAGATCCGTCACGTCTGAATATGCTTTGGTAATATCACTGGTAAATCGGTAATATGACACTATACTAGTATACTGCAAAAACACAGTGTACATATTAACCATGTTAACATGTTAGGCTAGCCTGGCGCCTGCTGCTTTACAGTAATGCTACTTGTTGTTCATCAGATGCCTATTTGGTACCTTAAGACTCATCTGTGCTGCTCCTTTAGTTTCAACACAAAGATACTCCGTGTAAAATAGATCAACACTTTTGTTTGCAGTTTCTCTTCCGTATGTCCAGCAAGTTACTCAAACTTTCTCACAGAGTGCATGTTGGGCCGTATGCCTGGCAAAGGCTTTTCAACAGAAATCAGGAATATCTACGATAAACAGTTTTCACGGCGTAATCTGTGATCATAGGTACAATTTTAGCAGATAAGATGAAACTACTATTATCTATTCTGGCTGCTGGGGGGGAAAAAAAACCTTACAGGATCACAAAAACATACACTTATGTAAAGATATATACCTCAGCGTTAACATATAAATATGGGTGAACATAGAAGGAAGAGAAAATAGTATTTCTATTCAGGTCACAGTTACAGACTCCTAATAATTATGCGCAGTAGAATCTAGGTAATTACATTATTTCTATACTAGCACACAATAAAAACACAATCTTACCAAGTAATGTTACTTGGTAAGATTACTTACCAAGATATCCTAGCAATATCTGAAATAAGTCAAAACTAACTCACAAGTAACTTTTCAGAAAGATCTGCGAGTTTGTTTTAACTTACAAATTCCTTCACTTTGATGAAAAAGTGCTAATTCAATTGGCTGATTATTCTAACAAGGCATCTTTCCCATGTTATTAGTGAAATAATCTACCAGTGGAACCAATACGTTTTCATCAATATTAAGGGACTTTTAACGTAAAACAAGCTGCTATTTAGGTAGCTTTGTCTCATTTGAAGATATTTGCATCAAAAACTAGACCAAAAATACATGGCAAGATCTTTTTGCAGTGTATATTGTTAGTTAATAAAAAAAAAAAAAAAAAAAAAAAAAAAAACTCAATTGTTTAAAATGTTTGTCCTGTAATTTTTTCATACTCATAACTAACTGAAGTCAAATCCCCTAATGATTCAATGGCAACGTTTAAAAATAAAAAGTATCGGTATCGGCGATACAAGCTTTGTGCTCACTCCGTATCGGATCAAAAAAAAACATTTGCAGTATCAAAAAATGAATAACTTATACATTTAAAAAAAACAACCTTTTTTTCCTATTCATCTGTCTGGTCACGAAATGATCCGTTAACTTTACCCCATAATGAGCATCTCATGAGTCCATCTGAAGCCGCCGATCCGATAAGCTGAATGGCTGCGACTGAAGAGGAGCAGATGTGGTTCGGTGGCGGTGAGGAACACTTCAGGACGGTATGAGTGTCTCCTCCCCAGGAGGCCGCGAGAATCACTTTGGCTCCGAGGCAGAACTCGCCCAACACTTGTACCAGGAACGGGTTGAGTGGATCTGCTACTCACACCCACTTGTAGTGAATGATGCGACAAGAAGCTACTTCCGCCTCCAGAAAAACATCGAGTACAGACAGAAAATCAGCAAGTAGAAGAAGGAGGTTGGGGGGGGGGAAAAAAAGAGCAATCCCATGAGTCCTGTGCTGTGCCAACGCTGAAGAATCCTGGTACAATGTGTTGGGTTGCTTCTCATCCAAAGGCTGTGCGCCTCCTTCAAGCTCGGTCCAAGAACACTGCCATGAATAAAGAGCTGGATGGAAACGTCCTCCGGGAGCAAACCAGCATGCTGGAGCAGAACGTCGCATGGAAGAAGAAGTGGCTCACTTGAAATATCTGAACACGACTGATGACCATGGTGGAGAAACAAACCGGGATCAGCTCCAAACAATGAGGCAAGAGCAGGAGACATCATGGAACGTCACCGCAAAAAGAAATGGCGCAATTTCTGCACCTTTTTTTTTTTTTTCCTGAATAATTAAAAAAAAACATTTTTTATCAGCTTAGCTTTCAACTACACAAACGTCTTTTCACAACTGTCTAGATGTTTTACGGTAAAAGTCCTGAGGCGAAGTCTACTGGAGAACGTTTTAAACTTTTAAAAGTTGATCTGCAGAGATCAGAGGGAGAATTCATATACATGTCTGAAGTTAAAACACACCAAACAGAATTACCAAAATAAGTTGTCTGCTGTAATTTGAGAGCAGATTTGGAATCTGAAAGCAGGATTTTGTGTCCATTGTTCTCAAAGTTTTTTATACTTTTGCTTGCATTTTCAGTTTGAAAGCTGGAATTAGGGTCTTGAGTAAAACTTGAATTTCTCTGGAAAATTTCTCTTTTAAATTTCTCTGCTTAGACCAAATCTCCACATGAACGCCTCTCTGCGAGCAGAGAAATTTTTCGTGTGAGGAGAAGGCTTTGAGAGCAAAATGAATATTTGAAAGAGGGCAGAAGTTTTGCTTTCAAACTGAAAATGTAAGCACAACTATTAAAGGTTTTGAGAACAAAAGACATGAAATCCTGCTTTCAGACAGAAAATGTGTGCTCTGGAATTATGGAAGAAAAATTTCCCGAAAGATGAGGAAATGTATGTAAAAAATTATGAATAAATTTCTGACATAGTCTCTCTCTCTCTCTCTCTCTCATTTTTGTGGCAGTTGTTTAATAAATGTTTTGTAATCCTCACCGATGTAAAACAGGAGGAAGTTGGTCCAATTTCACTTCAGTGAAAAAAAGTATTTTTATTTGGTTTACGTAAACTTCTGCTTTCAACTGCAACTAAGTTCTAATCCGTGTTGTGAAGAAACCATTTTGTAAATTCTTGTCGATTCTTAAAACGCGCAAATTGAATTTCAGAGCAAAATCTAATTAGGGAAACATGCTTTTTTTTTGTTTTTGTTTTTTTTTCTTTTTTATTCAACAGCACAACAAATGAATGTATAGTTTCTTAACAGACATGGTCATATGAGGATGCATGAAACGAGTAATCCGAAGAAGCTCTACGGGTTCTAGACGAGTGAGTATAGAAGAAACCCAAAAACTGGTCTGCTTTAAAACATGCAACGTATGGTTCTTCAGAAAACGTTTTGTGCTTACAGAGTTCCACTTCAGGGGTGGGAGAAGACGATGGTACATGAGAACTTGTCTGTCTGTCACTCCGTCCTCACCACTAATGGAGGAAGGCAGCTGGACTTGGTAGGAGACTGGATAAGGTAACGCACCGCTGCCTCTCTTTTTTGTTTGTTTGTTTCTTTCTTTCTTTTCATTTAGCGGTTACATACATGAGTTTGTCTACATTTCAAAAATACAAAAATATATATTACCTCTGTAGTTATTCAAGGAAAGCATTTGCACATGTAATAGCGTCTTGTTACCTTCATTCGGACTGTACCTCACACGAGTAACGAGATCGTTTCTGTACATGAAATTCAAGTAAATGACGTCAGACGAGAAAAGGGGCGGGGGAGGAGTTCATGTCTGGGGAGTTCATGCGTGAACAACGTAGAGACGACAGGATAGATTCGTTTAGAGGGAGAGGGGCTTCGGGATCGCGCTTCGCCGTGATGGGGTTTGGCTTCCTGAGCGGCAGAACAGGCCCAAGAGGACTTCATGTTGGAGACGAGGAGCTTCCTAAAAGCGTGGAGGCCGACTGATCCACCGGGGAAAAAGGAAATGAAAGGTTTGCAAGTAAGACATGGGCTGGTAACAGGTCGCCACGGTAATTAATTGGCTAGAGCACTCAGGCAAAAATGCGGTTTTCCCGAGTAATCCTGGTCATTTTTTAAAATCTTTTAAAAGGACTTTTTAAGTCATTCAAAGGGCTTTAAAACTGCCATATCCGACTTTTATTAAACATTTTTGTTAAAAATGTCTTCATGTCCTGACAATATGTCAGAAAATAATGTAGAAAAAACTGTGGTCATAGTGTCATCTGCAGAGATAACCAACCAGAGTCAGGAGGAGCATCTGAAGGATGTCAATCACAATCATGTACGCGCTGCTCACACCGTTCCCCCTTGCTTGCTGCTCCCTACGGCGAGTTAGCATGGCCACCTCTGACGGTGAATAGTTTTCTGTAGCAGGAAGTTGTTTTTTCACCATTAGCACAGCTGGCCTACACGAGGGTGATTGACAACGCCAAGGCCCTTCTCCTGGCTCTCATTGGTCGTCTGCATTCCTGCAGTAGGACCACCTGGAGAAGACAGAGGAGCTTCATTTTCTCAGATTATCTGTCTCATATTACACTGTTGCGACATAGTGACATGTTTTCTAAAACATGTTGCAGCTTTAACATTTTAACGTTTCTGTGACCTGTTTTTGGGAGCGGTGCCGAAACTCCACCCATGCCTACTTGAAAGCATCAGAGAATGCCACCTTTCTTTCTAAACCGGCAGATGAAGAAACACAACGAGGCACAATAACGCACATGGCTTCGGCGAAGAGGAAGAGAGAAACAGAAAGGGGCGGGGTTCCAAAGCGTTTCCTCCACACAGTTCGTTCTGCTGGGAGGAAGCAGGAGTAATTTTAGTGTTCCGGGGAAACGGTTTTGCTTCTTCTACTACCCCCCAACCCCCAGAGGCGAGCCGTCTGTCCGTCCTTCACCGTCACGGTTCTGAGTATCCTTAGGGAGCTTTCATTCATTTTCTAGTGTACAGTACATGTTAAGAGCCACAACTTGCATAGTGGAACAGAACATCAAGCTAAAGGAACATTACACACACTTCTACGTTTTCTTCCTCCTATGTTTCAATGCTGGACAAAAAAAGAAAAAAAAAAAAAGACTCTGATTGGAGCTAGGTGATGTGGGGGCTGTAGCTCTGCTGAGTGGGTGCGACGGTTAATACTGACAGACAAAACAAATACTGCAGAGATCAGTGCTATGTGTACACACAAAACATGGAATAGTAGTGACTGGTTTTTTTAGGCTGATTAAAATAAGACTGCTCTGTAGTGGGGTTTTGAACACATACACACACAAACACACATATATATATATGTATATATATCTATATATACATTTATATATATATGGTACTTTGGCTCAGTAGAAAATATTCTGTTACATAGAAATATGTGCACCAAATGCATATAAGCAAAGAGATATAGTGCTGTAGAAAACTCAGTTTACGCGGCGCGCTTCGCCGGCGAGTTGCGGGTTCAGTCTCGTAGTGTGCTGCAGAAAACGTGAAATCTTTCAGACCACAGATCGTTGAGTGTTGCTGACGGTTCCTCCGCGTCGTAAACCAAAAGGCGTTCTGTCCTTTTTTTTTTTTTTTTTTTTTTTTTTTTGGGGTCGGGGGTCACCTTCATCGAAACAAGGTAGTAGAAAACGGTTCAGTCAGGTCGTCTTCAGGGAAAGCTCCGGCTGATGGTTGGAGATGTATGGGAAGGAATAAAAAGTAAGAAAATATTCTTTTGTGTCTGTATGTGTACATAATAGTTCAGCGCCCGTTCAGGTCCTCTCCGCTCATTCTGTTCGTATGAGAAATGTCACCGTTGTTTCTCAAAGTCATTATTAAGGGGAAAGAATATCTTGACTTGGATTAATAGACGCTTTTAGGCGTTTTGTCTTCAATGCAGGCTTTTTAGTTGCTTTTTTTTTTTTTTTTTTTTTCTTTTAAGCATCTTTGTTTTTGTTGTCTAGCTCGGCGGCATTAACCAGACCTTCACGTGGTTTTGGGAAGGAAACGGAGTCCTCTCAGTTCATGGCGTGCTGGCGGATGGTGTGGAAGATCCAGTCCATCTTGGTGGTCCAGCCGCCGTGATGGGCGTCGTTCATCTGCTTCATGAAGTAGTCGAGCGCCTCCTGCTCGGACTTGTCCAGGGCCAGCGTCTTCCTGATGTAGGCGATGTCGTCGAACGACTGCAGCTCTGGCATGCCGGAGCCCAGCATCATGGAGAACAGGTTGATGAAGAGGTTGGCGTGCTGCCGGATGGCCAGGTAGGCCTTGTAGCACATCTCCTGGAACCTGAGAGGGATGGCCAGCGGGGTGCGGAGGAGTCACAGTGAGCAATAAAACAATTAGTCGCACAGTAAACGAGAATTATTTTTGTTCTCAGAATTGAAAGCTGGACTTTTCATTATTGTTTCAGTTTGATATTCTGCTGCTGGCAAAAAAGGCTAAATGTGCTTTTCATCTTTCCCAGAGCTGCCGATAAATTCCCCCATGTCTGCGTCTCCGGCAGTCTCACCTTTCGAACTCTCTGGTTTTTGTACACTCTTGCGTTCCTTTGCTGATGACGATCAAGAAGTCCTGCGTGAGAACAAACGGGACCCGCTCTCTCTTGTACCCGAACTTCTTCTTTTTGTGGTCGAGGAAATGGCCGAAGTCTATGTGGAACAGCTGCGAACGCAGAGCAGAAACATTTGATTATTTAAAAAGAAAGAAAGAAAAAAAGAAAGAAAGGAAAAGGGAGATTTCGAGAACGAGTCCAGCAGAGGTCTTCCCACCTGTCCGTCGTCTTTCACCATGATGTTGCTGTTGTGTCTGTCTCCAATGCCGAGGATGAAGGTGGCAACGCAGTAGCCGGCGCACGACCGGGTGAACAGATCGATGGCCTGGTCGTACCTAACGGAGGACAAAAATGACAACAACACAGAAACAATTGTTCAATCCAAACTGCTAATGTCTTTGTGCTGCAAAGTGCCTTGCAAAAGTTTTCACACCAAATTCTAATTTTTTCAAGTTTGAAATTTAGGTGGCAGACCGACACAAAGCAAAGTATTCCTCTGAAACTAAAGGAAAAGTATGGTTTTCAAAAGAAAATCAAAAATAAATAAATAAAATCAACGTTGTGTCGCATTGGTATTCTACGAGTTTAACGCTAAGACAAAAAAATTATGAGAAAAAATTCAGAACATTGTACGAAAAAGTTGTACGAGATTGACGACACAATATTAAGTCGTAATAATGTGAGGGGAAAAAATCCGTACGACAAAAGACCCAATATTATGAGAACAAAGTTGTGACTATTTCTTTAAAATATTTTCAAAAACTCGCTCTTTATTTCAATTGTTAAAATTTTTTTATATACTTTCCAAAAGATTAAACAGAAAATCTCATAAATCGATCAAATTGATTTGTAATAGCAGAGACGCGTGGAAGTGGCTGCTCATGTTTCCAAAAGCAGGCACATAGTGAAACATGGTGGTGGCAGCATCATGCTGTGCGGAGGCCTAGGTCTTCAGCTGGAACAAATGGGTGGCATACAAGCCAGAGCTACAAGTCAGATCAACACTTGTTCATGTGTGAAAATGGCCTAGTCAAAGCTCAGACCTAAATCCAATTAAGACTCTGTGCTAAATCTTGGAAAGTGTGGCTTTCCTTCACAGTCTGAACCACTTCCTGTGGCTCCGTCACAGACAACCAATACGTTTGTGTGAAAAAAAAAAAAAAAAACATTTAAAATGATTCACAGGGTCTGAATGCTTTCCACATATCAAGTTTTCATGCTGCTCACATTTCCCCCTTGTTCTTATCCTTGAGCCACTGGTGCAGAGCGTGGCTGTTGAACTGCAGCGCCCCCTTCAGGCCTCCTTTGCACTGGATCTGCATGATGGTGTGAGAGTTCCTCACCACTTCAATCAACCCCACGCAGTCGCCGATAGACAGGCAGCCGTACGGCAACATCCTGAGAGAAAAACACGGAAACGCGGACAGAGATGACGGGCTTGTTCACAGAACGGGAGGGGCCGAAGAATCTGCCAGCATGTAAAATAAATAAATAACTCAATTTAAAAAGCGAGACTGAAAGCGTGCGCCTGCGTCTCCGGCTGTCATGGAGAAGTGATCGGCCTACCTGAGATCAAGGCCCTGGTTCTGCCAGATGTTCTCCATTATCCTAATGATCTGCAGCGTCAGCATGTCCTGCCTCAGATCTGCGGAAGCACCGAGGTGAACAACTGAATATTAGCCGCTTTGATCAGCAGCTCTGCGCCGCTCTTTGTGGGAGCGGAGCCGTTAAAGTCAGATCGATCTCACACAAGCTCCAGCCGAGTGTGAATCAGACACGCTTCTAAAAGAGCAGGGGAGAGAGATGTGTGTGTGTGCGCGTGTGTGTGTGTGCGCTGTGACACGCCCTGCAGGATTGAACTGGATACTGCACCGAGTGTAAGAGAGCAAGAGAGGCAGGACTCACCGTCTCCATTTTTGAAGATGATTTCGTTGTTCTGGAAGAGAAGTTCGGACATCATGTCCGGGTTTTCCCAGTTCAGCCAGAGAGGTCGCTTCGCCGATGACATCATCCGACATTCCTCCAGGCTGAAACCAAAGCAAAAAGAAAAAAAAAAAAAAAGGAAAATTTTTCTGTGAAAAAGCAAGAAAAAAAACATTCAGCTTTTCAGAACTCGGTTTCTACTCCTGAGTGCTGCAGCTCCAAGCAGTTGCTTCATTATGTCCCCAAATAACATAAATAATAATTTAGAAATTGTTTCTTCTGACAATGAATCAGATAAAAAAATTTGCTCATTCTGCAGATTTTTCATTTAACCACTTAGCCTTATTTTATACAACAATAAAAATACATTAAAAGGGCAAAAATATTGACTTTTTTTTTTTCAAATAAGAAAAACATGTTACTGCCCAACATGTAACCACATAGGATCCCTTTAGTGAACGCTTCATCATTTGAAGTAAAAGGTGGATCCGATTCATCAGATCGGTTGATCCGATGAATCATTTCAGGCCTCGACTGCAGACTGGTGTGCTGTTCTGCCGCGAGAGGTCAGAGGGCGTACCGGAGGTTTCCCAGCTGATGTGCCGGGTTGAGCGGAGAGGTAAAGCTTTGTAGTGCATCCATGTAGTCAGGCCTCTTCATCTGCTCGACCAGAAACTTCATTTGGACCTTTTGGGAGATGAAAGAGAAATCAGTCACTTCCATAACTCTGATGTAAACACTGCACCTCAAACTCATCTGCACGGTGATTTTTTTGGGGGGATTTTTTTTTGTATGAGAATGCACCCCCTGGTGGTCATATGTGAGGATTACAGCCATAGTGTTGATTGCAGGATTTTGATCCACAAATAATTTGAAATGTAACTGCAGTTGACAGTTTCATGAAGCCAAAAAATCTGAATTTGGCAGCTGATCTGCATTCAGATTTATTTCACAAATAAAAGAGAGCGTTGCACACATCCTCTCCTGCTCCACAGCTCCGCTTGGCCGGGACACAATCAGGACAATTCGCTTTGGCAGCCGCAGCTTGGAGCTTGGACACAAGTAAGCACAGAAAGCAGAACGGTGTCAGAGACACAGACATCCTAATTACAAGAGCCGACTTTCACAAAAGCATCTGAGCAAAAGTGGAGGTGAGCCTGAACACTGGAACAGCAGCTTTTCATGCGACTTCGCTCACATGCATTTAAAAGCTGCGACTAGAGCTGTGCGGTATACTCAAAGCACATTTCCTTCAGCCATAAATGTGTGCATAGCAGACGTCCTAGCCAAAGCCCACACGCTGTAAAAACACTAAATCTCACCATGTTTTTTTTTTTTTTTCTCGGTTTAGTTTCTAGTGAAAATGTTGAATAAACTTGGAAAAAAAAAAACTAACTTGAAAGTAATTTTTCAGCAAAACAAGGTAGTTCATTTTAAGTCAATAATTCCTTAATATCTGAAAGTACTAGTTCCACTGGCAGATTATTTTATTTATAACAAGATGTTTTTTTTTTTAATGTCATGAATGAAATAATCTGCCAGTGCAGTACTTCTTTTTACCAATATTAAAGCAGCATTCGCTACAATATACTAGTAAATCTTGCTGAAAAAGTACTTGTAAGTTAGTTTGTCTTATTGTAAGTGTATTAAGATCCCTCAGCAAGAAACTAGACAAATATACTGGGGGACTTAGTGTTTTTATTGTCAGTTTGTTGTAAAGCAACTGAACTCAACGCGTCACCAGATCAGAACATGAACAAGGACGAAGCTCCGCTCAGATTTAGCGATCTCTAAATACATGCTGCTTGTGCTCCGGTGCATCTTGTGAGCGTTTTTTCACTTCCTGTCGCATTTTGCGGCTGACTGGACTTACAGTACGAAAAATATGATATGCTACTTTAACAGTGGAATAATTGTCATCCATTTTAAGTTGAAACAATCAGATTAGGGCTGAACAATATGCTGCGAATATATTATCACTTCGATATCATATTGCAAAGGACTGAAGAATTTGTTGGCCAATATATTTTACCATTTCCAAACCAAAGTTCTAGTTCTTAAACTAGCGGAGCTACTGGTCCAGATTTATAAAATACATTTATAATTCACAACTTTAATGCCTGGGTTTAAAAAAAATAAAAACATTTGAAATGAATCCAGGCAGTCTATACTAAACATCAGATCGGTGCATCGCAAGATCAAACTGTCTAAAGTGGCCGTCGTTTCTACGTTAAAAATATAAATATGATATTCATATCTGTAAAAAGACTCTGTGTCCGTATTGCAGTGAAACCTGCAATACGGACACAGAAAATACTGAAACGTATTTTCTCCTTTGTTTATTTGATAAGAGTATTAATGAATAACAACAAATTTGAAAATACGATTAAGTCCTATTTAGTAATACAAATGACACTTCTTTATGTGACTGGTGTCCTGAAGAAGCTCATAATAAATGGGAATGTTTTTCAAGCCCTGTATTTGTGTTTGTGGTTCTGTAATTACTGAGGCATGCAGTCATAGCGATTATAAAAATGAAAGAAATCACTTTTATCGTTATCGCAATAGCACCACAAATTATTGTGATAAAACTTTCAGTCCATGTCTCCAAAGCCAAGTCTCAGAACAGCAAAAACTCAAACTGCCGCAAAAATGCTAAACGTCAGAGTTGGAAGCACCGACGAGAAAGACGGAGAGAAAGCCGACATATAATGCACTTAATATTGCAATGTTTGCCAATATTGGTGCATTATTGTTTTATATCATCATACATCATTCTTGTTTTATATTTTTGTGTGAACAACGTATTACCCCCGTCTAGCCTTGAGTGGAGTGAGGAATATTCAATGTTCAATGCTCGATGAATATTCAATATGCTAAAATCTGCACAAATTTAATGATATTCATTGTTCCCATTCAAGACCTGTCTACCCTCCAGTTGGCGGAGATCTAAAACTCTCGTGGCACCCACGTCACCGGCTCGGTCCAGATGTTGCGGCGGTTGAACCTGCACCCTGCGTGGATGAAAGGGAAGCAGCTGCCAGCTGTCAGGTTACCTTCTGCGCCTCGTCTTTTTTCTCCTGCTTGAGCAGGTCGGTGAGATTGATGAGCTTCTCCATGGCCTCCACCTGCCGGCTCAGGTGCTTCAGATACATGCCGCACGCCCGGCAGTACGACTCCAGCAGGAGGCCGAAGCGCTGGCTCACCGTCTTGTTGTGCATCTCTGATCTTCACACACACACAAGAAAAAGAAAAAGAAAGAAGGAATTTTTAGGAGGGTAGGAGATGATGCCATCATGTTCAACGAGGAGATCATGGAAGGATGACATGGAAAACTGCCTTCGTATCATTCAAAAAAACAAATTTTGTCCAAATGTTTTGGCCCCAGATGCAAAAACTGACAAATTTTAACTAGAGGAGGACGATATGGACTTCAAGTTTCATCATGATTTTTTGTAATACGATTGTGATAATGACAAAAATGACCATAAGAACAATTTCTTACTTCTTTTTTAAGAAATGGTCTGGCTGCAACTATGTGTCACAGCAATTGTAGCCCCACAAACACAAATACTTCCCTTGGAAAACTTTCCACTTTGTGGACGCCAGACACATTAAACTGTGCACAGTAACTGCATTCAATTATGTTTTCAAGTTTATCAATATTTATTAATGCTCAGCTGGAGAAAGTAGCACAAATAATACAGACAATAAGGACAATTTTTAACAGGAATTTATCGTGGCAGCAATAAATCAAAATTCCTATCATGACAAGAAATGTATCACAACAAACTGTAAATGATACGGTTAACAATACAAAATGAATTAAAGAATGCAAAAACGAGTTATTGCAATTTTTTTTGTTTTACCTGCTGAACAATAAAAAGTTTTATGAAATCTGTGTATCAAAAATCCGAAACATAAAAGGGGATTCAGACTGTCGTCTTATTCTTAGAAAAACAAATGATTTCCACATTTTTTTTGGTTCACCGTTTGATGTGTATCTTTTTTTAACCATTAATGTCTTGTGGTCAGGAGGGCTAAACTTTTGACGCCCTGGTTCAGCCCATGTTATTGTGACAAACGATAATAATGTCATTTTGAGACCACTTTCAACTAATATATTGGTGATGGCATAACAATGCAAGTTTACCCTCTCAAAAGCTAAAAATGTTTAAGTTTGCACAGATCACTCCAAAACTGGACCTGCAAGACATTTAAAATATCCAAAACATAAACCACGACAACCAAAAACACCAAATGAAGAGAAAATAAAAAGCACACACAAAAAAACATAAATGTAATGGATCATAAAGACTGTAAACAAAATCACCCTTCAGAAACGACCGCGCTTGTTTCTATTTATTGTGCGATTAATTGTTCACTTGCTTCCAGGCAGAAATCAACTCACTTTAAATGCCAGAAGAAGAAGTGTCCTATCCTCTGATTGGTCAAAGCCTTTTTCAGCAGGAAGCGTGCGAGCGGGTTGTCCAGGTACTGCTCGTACTTCAGAACCTGGACACAGACAACGTGGGGAAACAACTTCAGCATCCTGCTCCTCAGCTCCTGGTGACGGCGACGCGGCGGGGAACCGGTTCTCCTCAGCCTGACTCACCTGGACCAGCTGGATGAGGTACTGCGACAGTTTGTCGTCGGTTAGGTATTTCTCAAGGCACTTCACGGCAAACTCTCGGATCATGGGGTCGGGGAAGTTGCAGTCCAGCAACTCCATGGCTTGTTCTGGCTTAATGGCAGGCCAGTCTTTGAGAAGGCAATACATCTGGAATTACAAAGACATTAAAAAGGTTTCAACTCTGCCTGTCTGAAACGTCTCCAGCCGGTCGGGTCTGTCCGCTTGTGAGAATGTCCTGTCACCTGTGCGACCTCGTCTCTGGAGTTCCACTTCACAGCCAGGAGGATCTTGGGAAGGATATCTGGGATGTTGATGCAGTAATGTCTGGAATAAAAGCAGGTTTGAGGCTAGTCACACATGTCCAACTTGAAGTTTCCATCACTTAAAATAAATAAATAAAGCACAGAGCAGGGATTGTGGTTAATTCCCGGGTTGTAAGATTCAGATATTAGACAGCTTTTACAACCATAAATACGTTTTTTGGGTTTCACACACAAGTTAAAAATTAAACTGTCTAATTCCATCGAAAAAGAAAGGCAACTAAACTCACATGAATAAATTTGCTCATGTGATAAGTCATTATAAAACACAACCTGCCATGATTGTCTACCCACTTCCTGTTGCCGCCTCCTTCCTGCTTTGTGCCAGTGGCAACATCTGGTTGTTGGTCATGTGATTTGTGCGATGCGACCAGTGTTTACATTACAGTTTAGAGAAATAAACCAATTTCAATACCACCTCCTTCTAGCGGCAAAAGTTTTTAACGGCAAAGGTTTTTTCAAAATTGCAGTCTTTCTATTTAGCAAATTTATTTGCAAAACTATCAAATTATATTGTCAATGAAAACGACTGGAAGTTGACAACAGCAGGTAGCTTGACAAGGACATGGGGTGGAAGTACTAATATAAAATCAAACTATCTCTTTCCTTGTAGAAAGAGATAACATAAATGTGATATCAGGCATTGGCCATAAATATGTTCAGATAAGTTGTTCAAATCGGTGCATCCCTAAAAGAAGCTGCTAACATTTCCCATGATGAACAGAACGGGTTTTTCTAATAGAATCTAACGCCTGAGGTCCAACTCCCTGAATGTGGCGTTCTGCATGAACAGCTGCCATGTTTCACTGAAAAACACCTTTAGAATTGTACTGAAAATGGCTGCAGATTTCCACACCAAAGACCACTGGTGACGGATGAAAACTGGTTACCAGCCGATTTCTACCGTTTCAATGTAGAGCACAGACAGATAGACGTACCTGTGACTCCACAGAAAGTCCTTCTCCTGCTCAGTGATCTCAGACAGAGGGTCCCGGTTACACACTTGGCGCAGCTGCTCATTATCGGTCTCAGTCAGGGGTTTGTCCCGTGCCAGCCTGTTGCTCTGCGGAAACCAGATGTCAAACACTTTAATACCCCAAACTCCTTCACCAACACGCTGACTCTTCAGTACGGCCCTGCGTTTGCCAGCTTCTCCTGACGTTATTATCTTACCAGGCCGGGGTGTGAGTAATTAAAGCCGAGCTCCCGGGAAATGTTCCAGTTGGCGTGATCCTCGATCATGCTCATGTCGGGGAACTTGACTGGGCAGCTGAAGTGGTCGAACTCCAGCTCTAAGCAAGGGGTTTCCTGTGTGAGGGAGGGCGAAGGGGCTCAATCAGGGAGTTCACTGCAGTCAGGCAGGTGTCTGCGGCAACGGGTTACTCACTAAAGGGCAGCATTATGCGTTTTCCAGCCACATCATTTCGTTTTATAGCACAATCAAGTAACTATGTTTCCTCAAGCTGTTATAAAAATGCTGTATATTTTATCAGATTTTCTCAAATGGTCAATGCACATGATGGTCAGTATAATTTTCAAGTTACGAATTATTACAGTACAAATAACATTTTACTGAACAGTACTGAGAACAGTACTTATTTTTTTTCAAAAATATAAAACTCAAAATTCACTGTTCCAAATTATTATGCACAGCAGATTTTCTAAACATTTCATGGATGATAAACGGCAAACGGTCGTTCTTTGAATGTGCAGCACGAAGTGGTCACGTGTACTAAAATCAAAAGCTATTTCAATCAAAAACATCTTAACAGACCGAGTTACACGTCAACATAGGATCCCTTCTTTGATATCACCTGAACAATTCTTCCATCCATTGAACTTGTAAGTTTGTGGAAAGTTTCTGCTTGAATTTCTTTGCAGCATGTCAGAAAACCTTCCCAGAGCTGCTGTTTTGAAATGAACTGCATTGAAACCTGTGGCCTACTTAATAATATGGAACATCCTTCTCAAGTAGATTTCCTTTAAATGAGCTCACCAGAGAAACTAATCAATCCAGCTCTTTGAAATTAATTATAGTGAGTCAAAGAGCCCTGACACACAATACTATCTATAAATTTAATAGCACAACAAAAAAATGTATCTTTATGACACTTTAATCCAATTTGCATAAGAATTTGGAACACAGTATATATCAAGTACCTGTGTAACTCAAAAAAAATGTGACTTCCTTATTTCATGCCTTGAAATTGGGCAACTGTCTCTTTAAGAAGCCCCTGCTCTTTCTCCTTCGGGAAGTCATCATAACATGGCTCCTCTATTAAACCTTTAACTACATTTTTACCAGCATTGCACTGAGAAGTAGGTCTTATAATCAGCTGAGCAGGTGCTCAGTTCCACCAAGTGTTTGCTAATTGCGGCTGGCTAGTCTGTAGGAGCCGAGTGAAGGAATCTGTAATGCAGAAGCTCTGAAGCTTGGAAACTGCAACTCAGATGAGGAGCTTCTTTCTCAAAGGTGGGGCAAGGCCCACCAACGTGTTTTCCACAGCTAAATGGTTGCCGTGGGAGATTAAACAATTAAACAAAAATCAAGGCAACACTCCAGGTATGTTTTTGATGAGGGAATAATATTGCAACATGATGTAAGGCTAAAAAAGGTCAATTTTACATAACACTGCGCCTTTAAGGCCAGCTTTGAAAAGACGTCCTTCCCCCCATCATATGAAATCCAGTCATCAGGCTCAATTGTAAGCAGCCACACTTGCATCTTTTCATGTCATAAAAGACATGAAAACATCACGCTTATGCGCATCCTTTCTATTTCTTTGAAAACAACCGCTACGGATAAGGTCAGAATTACGACTGTACCCACAGGCTAAAGAACCGTATCGCTCAGCGCTCACCTTGTTGGGGTTGGAGCCTGTGACACCGATGGGGTTGAGCAGATCCTCCAGGCCGTGTGGGACAGGCCACAGGTTGAGAGCCATCTTCCCCGCTACCAGCGTGTGTGTGTAGTCAAACAGGTTGATGTTGCCCCAGGCCAGGGGACAATGCTCCTGCAGGAAAACGCAGATGACGAGATAAGTAGGAAAATGTTTCCAAACGGCTCTGCCTCGGGGCTACGGAGCACAATTCCTGTTTTAACATTCAAACATTAAAACACTTCTCCTTTCATTGGCTTCTGATTGGAGCGTGATGGTCGGCTCTGAGGAGGAACAGATGTTAAACGTATAGAGCCTTTTGTCAAAACGTGTGTCTGAATGAAAACCAGGCCAGCGAAACAGAGAAAGGTTGTTATGTGTTGCTTTCGAACGTCCTGACAGTAATTTATTGCAGTGAGACGTGGAGGAAAAATGGAGAGCTTCAGATAACTGGCAGCGTATCTTTAGCTCCTTTCATTCCGCTGTGGAAAACTACAGCCCATCCAAAAACAAAGGCCTGTCTGAGCTGCTCCTTAAATTATGGAAAATCAATTCATGAATTTGCCTCTTCTTGTTTTCATCTAAAGAGGTTTACCCAGAACATAAATCCATATTTTATCTTTACAAATTCCTTTTATATGCTAATATATATTCATTCACTTCAGACATGCAGATATCTTTGCAAAAAATATTCATTTTCCTTGAACATTATATTAAATCCCAATCGCAAACCTACTTGCATTTTCTTGACATTTTATTGCATGTAGCAGGCCAACAAAAAACAGTGAAGGATGTTTAGTGGAAGGAAAAATGTCAACTGGCTTCAGGTTGTCATTTAGAACGACAACCTGTACGACATCTGAAACAGTTTAATGGCCTCTCTGAATCTGTGCAGCCCTCCTACACATGCAGCCAGCACTACGACAGAGTGGTTTAGATCGAAGCATATTCCAGTGTTAGAACGGCCTAGTCAAAGTACAGATTTAAAAGTGGTTCAAAATCTATGGCAGCACATGAAAGCTGATGTTTACACACATTCTCTGTGGATTCAGGACAAGTTTCAGATTTTTTTTCCAAAGTTCTTTATTGAATTCCCTTTTGCTGCGTGTCTAGATTTGAACTTCTAAAGGAGAGAACTGACTCCGGCAGTTGAATGCATGCCATGTTTTCAGATTTTTACTTCATAAAAATGTTTAATTTCCTTAAAAATTGATTATTTTTCCTCCACTTAAATTATTCCTCAATCACATAAAGGCCCAATAAAATGGTTAACTGGTAAACGGATTAAGTTTATTTAGACCACATTCAGCCAGCGGCTCACGCAGACACGCACACATTCAGATCCATATTCCAAAACAACTGCTAACAACAACTCTTCGATCAAATCATTCATGACTGTAAAAACCCCAGGGTTATAGTTTCTGTGTGTTTCTCTGCTGACCTCCTTAGCTCCCTTCCTTCCTTTGACGGAGCAGATGGAGAGGCAGAGTCGAGCGGCTCTGGGAATTTCTGTGACGTACATGTCGTAGGTCAGCCACTCGTTCCACCTGAAATCAAAAGGAAACGTTCCGTCAAAATCTACGATCCGATCTCTACTTGCCATTCACAGCCGCGGTGCCGTGGTAGAACAACTCCGCTAACGAAATGAGACGTGGAGATGGAGGTAACATTAATTTAGTGCAGTGCGCCACAGAAAAGGAAAGATAACGCAGAGAAACATTGAAAAATATCTCAAAATTTCTCATATTGTTTATTTTTTTACTCTCTGTGTTGGCTATGTTGCAGAAAGCCTCATTGTCATAGTAACTGACAGATAATAGCTCCCCGTATGCATCATGACTCTACACCAAAAAACATACAAACATTTCCCTCTCAAAAACCAAAACATTCAGTCCGTTACACTTTTATTTTTCATGCTTGATGTATATTTTGCGATTATTAATTAGTGATTGATTGAACACAGCTATTGTTGATTAGCTAATTTAAACAGCTGCTCTACTGATGATGCGTCAGAGAGTTGCCGTTCAGGTTGCCTTTTTCTTTTAACTGAACCAAAACACAAAGTTCTACAGCACATGTTAAAGTTCTCAAAGTCAAGCTAGCATAACTGACCTACTTCCGTCTCCATTGCTATTTTTCTTAATTAAAACCTTTTCCTGACTTATGAAATGTGATACCTTTACACTTTGCTAAACATTAGGTGTTTTTAATGTTGTAGCATTTCTCTTTGATATATTGATTTAGGGTGTTTTGTTGACAACTTGGCAGCTAAAACCAAAGGTAGTCATCTTGTACACGCAGTTTTTTTCTCCTCCAGCAGGGAACTGGGTGGCGGGAACTGGATTGCGGGATCTTGTGCGTGTGACATCACGTTGCAAAGTCTATGTAATTGCGCAAATGGAATTACAATATAAATTTGCTTATTGGAAATACACCATTTAAAAAATAAAAATCACAGTTTTGATATCCTAACCCTATCCTATTTGCGTTAGGATAGGGTGGTTTTTCAGCCATATCAAAAATAGCCTTGAACTATGATTGAATCGCAAGTCGTAATCAATAACAAGAGGTTACTACTTGCAGAAAAGACCAAGAACACGACAGGAAGTAGTTGGTGTTGGCGTGGCTTGCTTTTTAATGACTTACCAGGTGAGCAAATTTAGTCAAGTGGGGTTTAAATTGCATCTCTTTATTTAATAAAAACGCCACAATTGTGAATTTGTGTTTAACTGACATTCGCGGAACAGTTGACAAAGTTTTGTGCACGTTTGTAATGGAAACGTAGCTGACGCCGAAGCATGTCGCAGAATCCCAGAACATGAAGTGCTCTCGTTTACGCCTCCTTACCTGGGATTAGAGCAGGGAACGCGCTGAGTGTTGACGTTGTCACACAGCTGCTCCCCGCCATGGTAGATGCCAGTCCTGACGTAGATCTACAGCACGAAACGAGAGAAATTTGAAGCAGGCAATAAACGAACAAAAACGGCTGAAACCAGAAGTTTATATACACTACATAACAAGACAGATGCCCTCTTTTATCCCCTCGCTGTCTGACATGAAACTTTCCCCCATTTTAGCTTCATTGGGATTAGACAGATCAGCAACTCCACCTTGTCTATGTCTCTGATGTTTACATTGACGTAGGTAGCGCAGAGGATCCTGATCCTCAGTGTCCCGTTGATTGTCCAGAGACACTTGGTGGCCGTCTCGCCGTTCATGTAGGGCGTCGCCGTGGAGATCCGCCTGGCGTACGACGGCATGGTGAAGTTCTCCATGGGCAGTTGGGAATACAGGCTCTCTTTGGACATCAGCATCAGGTTGGGCATCCTTCCCAGCATGATGCAGCTGCGGATGTACTGTAGAGCACAGTGACAGGTGAAATGAAGCGAATTCAAAGTTCCCACTCAGCCGTAAATGAGTGCTGAAAAGCGCAGAGCGGGATACCTTGTACTGACTGAGGGGGTATTTCTCCAGTAGGTACTCGTCGCAGCCGCAGACTTTGAGGATGTACTTCCCCTGGTACTCCTGGACGCACATCTTCAGCTGCTCCTGAGTGAGCAGCATGCTGCGCGTCTTCTTCCGGATGGCTTCGGCGATCACCTGCTCGGGCACGCAGTCGTGGTTGATCTTCAGGGTGTACTTCTGCTTGTCGTTGCTGGGAGAAACTATGACCCAGATCACAACGATAATCTGGCCTGAAGGACAAAAAAAAAAAAAAAAAAAAAAAAAAAAAAAACACAGCAGAAGTTGTTTGGTAAAACAGGAATTTCCACTGTTCTTTTTGATTTGTTATATTTTAGCTTTTTTAAAACAATGAAGGTTTATCTATTTTCCAGACACATAATAATACATAGTGCCATTTAATAGCACAATCAACTAACTATGGAAATGCCACACGTATCGCATATGACTTAAAAGAAATTTGACTTTGCATCTGACGCCTTGAAATTGGCCTAGCTAGCTATCCAGAGTGCATTGACAGCTAGTTACCAGAAATGTAAGACCTGTGATTGATGCATTTCTGCCCAACTTACATTTTTAATAAATTTACAACATTTTAAGGCCTTAATTTTAAATTTCAGACTGGCTCTGCGAGGCGGGAGTCCAGCTCCAAGACAGAGCTGTGGGTAAATAGGTGGCGCTAATGCACCCCTGAATGGTTGCCAAGAGAGATTCCAGGATTCCTCAAAAATGCGTGAATGTAAGGAACGTTTTTTTTTGACAAGGGAATAACAACATGACGTCATATAAACCTCAAAAAAAGAGTTTGCATAGCAATGCCCCTTTAAGGAAAATCACAGAGGATACAAACTGACATTAAAAGGCCAAAGATTTACAAAATTCATGAAACGACGAAGGACACTGCACACAAAGTGTGCCCAATGTGATGAATTCTCCGGGATGCAGTGACCGCTCGGTGGAGCATCTCACCTTTATCTAGCTTATTGTAGATGTGCCTGGGAAGCTCTGCGGACGATTCCACGTTAGGCGGGTAGACGTACAACGCCCTGCTGTGGCAGCCGTTGCTGTCTCTGAGGTCCACGGCTTCTTTGCAAACATTTAAAATGTTCCTTCTGAAGTCCTGTACTTCGGAGTCCTTCACCAAATCAAACTCGCATATGGGCATCCCGATGGCGAAGCCTGCAGACAAACGGAGAACAGATCGCAATCACGTACATGCTCAACGGCCGCGTGTTGCGCACCCCGGCAGTGCTGACGGGAGCCCACCTATTTCTCTGTTGAGGATTTTCTCCTCTCTGTTGCCCACTGGCTCAATAACTTTGAGGAAAGCCTGGAAGAGCCTGAGATCGCACAGCCTCCTGGTCTCGTCGTAAAACTCCTCGCGCTCGGCCTCCTGCGTGACGCTGACGAAGATGTAGGAGCTCTCCTCCTGCAGCAGATGGTAGAGGGGATACTTCCTGGCTTCCTTGAAGAGCTCGTGCTTGACCGTGATGAGCGTCGCCTCCCGGAGGCACTCCAACGTGAGGATCATGCCGTTTGGCAGCAGGCAGTCCACTAGGATGCTGGGGGGCATCAAGTGCATCCCCCATAGTTCTCCGGAAGAGGGCCGGGGAGGCATGGCGGCCCCGGCGAATCCTGTCCGGCGATTTCCAGATGAGCGCTATCAGCTGACTGGGAGGCAAGAAAAAAAAAAAAAAAAAAGACAATTATGTAAGAAATCACAGAATGATGGCTGACCTTTTAAACAAGCCAAATATTATATTAACATTTGTTCACCTCCAGGTATATTATTAACATTTCCCCCCTCCAAAAGAAAACCTCAGAAATAGAAGAATATTGGGTTTTGTTTGGAGAAATTCAATTCAAAAATACTTTATTGACCCCAAAGGAAAATGAAACGTTCTTAATTTATCATATTAATTCAAGACCCTTCCTTCAGCCAGGAAGGGTCTCCTGTAGTGGTCTGTATTGCAGTGAGTTTGTAGAAGCCTCTGACTGAAGACACTCTGCTTTTTCTATCACCGTCTTTTAAAGAGGATTTTCAGAGATGTGGGCAGGAATCAAACAGCATTTCCTTTTTTTTTACCCATTACTTTCATTGAACCATTGTGAGTGTGCTGCACAGAATGGTACAGAAATCTTACGTCAGAATGTAAAATATTTAGGGCCAGGATTTTAGTTAATTATGTAAATAATCTTTTTTTTTTTTTTTTTTTTTTTTTGTACATACAAAAGCCCCAAGCCGGAACCTTTGGGTGGTTCCGGCTTGGTAAAATGTTCTGTTTGACCCGGTTCTTTCTGAAAGGAAGATGTTGGGTTTAGAAACGTTGGCAACTTTTTGGAGACCTCAGAGCTCAGATGAGTATCTTTCAGTCTGCAGGGAATACAAACAAAGCTGTTGTCGTTTTGGTTCAGTACGGCTAAAACCCCTAATTCATGTTACGATGCTAAAATGTCCCCCTCTTTATTCATGTCATGTTTGTTTTGAGATAATCCTGTTTAACTGTGTAACGCAGACAGCCATTACATTTTTTTTTTTTTTTTTTTTTTTTTTTTTGGAAAGGTGCTGTGATGCGTAACCGTGGGCAACAAAAGACTGTTTTTACAACTGGGAGCAGCTGATTAGCATCTGAAAAGCTCAAATAATACCTGAACTATGATCCCAAATCCCAGAGGAGTTGAAAAGGAAATGTTATGGATGCAGAGAGAGAAGCAGGAAGTTCAAAACTTCCCTTCCATCAATCATTAAAGAGGAGTGGCAAAAGCAAACCAGGCGGATTAGCACAGCAAGCTAACAGCTGCAGGTGTCATCCATGACATGTTACTGTGGAATATCAGCTCTGCTGAGCTGTGAGCGTGTCATGAAAGTCACGAGGCAGCCATGCAGCAACAGTCTTTAGTCAGAGGCCCTTTCAGAGTTGTTGCGAGACCGACTGCTACTGGAAAAACCTCCCTGTGTGCAGCTTCACCAGCCAAAACGACTCTTTTGAAGTTGTCATTCAGTCATTTACTTTCCGTTTCGGATTATTGAAAGCATTGTTGAATTGAACTGAATTCTCACACACAAACGTGAGGAAAATGTACATTTTAAATATCTTCAAGAAAAAAAAAAAGAGGAAAAAAAAAAAAAACCCATTTGCTAAAACTGTTTATATAGTCTGAAGATCTGGAGATGAGAGATTGGCCACAAACTTTGCGATTGGTGGATCTCTAATCCCAACTGTGACATACAGGATTCTGTTAATCTATGGAGGATATGGAAGATTAGAGCTATAATCTCAAACTAAACTGTATTCTGATGTTCTGGACTTTATTCACTTTTGCCCTGAAAGCTACGAATGTCGCGGTCGGAGGAGGTCATGTGACTTTGTTTACAGACTTACAAAACTTCAGAATAAATACTGCTTACATGACTTTAGTTTTGTCCATTTTTTGTTTTTTTAAATTAAGCAAAAAAGTTATGAATCCCATAAAATATCCCACACGGGTTCATCAAACGCTTCAAAGCTGCTTTATTGCCTATCGATGATCCAGAGAGCGCTCCTTCTGCTAATCTGAGCGATAAAGTAATACAGATTTTGTTTCACCTAATTCAGCTGGGAGCAGATGACCGATAACAAACCACCGAAACGTTTTGCGTTTCTAAAACAGAACGCAGAACGTCCGTGTGTGTTTAGGCAGAAGCTTCCGATAAGCGCCCAGAAAAGCGGGTTTAAGGGACTTGAAGCAGCATGTAAACAAACTCGGTGGCTCCTGAAAGCTCAGCTGCATGCTGCTGGCCAGAGGCTAACACAACACGGCTGCGGTCAGGCTTTGGCAGCCGGACGAAACGCTTCCCCCCGACTTCTGCCGTTTTCTGTCTGAACGTCGGCTGGGTGTTGTTTCTGGGCGAACTCGATGACCAGACTAGCCAGGCTCCCTATAAGCAGATCAATGTCATTGGCGATATGACAGCCTCGCCTCACACAGGAGCTAATTTTAGTCTAACGTTAATATATATTTTTTTTGATGTGCGCGAGCTCAGACGTGGCTGGGTGCGCGGGACTTCACGGCGAGAGGGACCAAAACGAAGGAGAAACGAGGTAACCGTACCTGAGTTGGACTGCAAACTCAAACCGGTTAGCCGCGAAGCTAGTCAGCCAGCACCGTCATTAGCTGCGGCTAGCCCAGTTAATCCCATCCGTGCCCACTCGGGAAGTCTCACGCAGCGACGTTAATGTTACCCTCTGTCCATGTAGACGATAACCGTGGAGCAGAAAGCCCCGCTCCTAGCTGCCGGCGATGTTAGCAGCATGGTGGAGCGATATTAATTGACCACACTTCGTACTGTTCGTCATTGTGCTCTCCTGAAAACAAACTGTTCTGTTTCATAGCGCGCTATCGCCACACAGCTAGCCTGGATCGATGGGAATTTCGGCTCCGTTTTCGAGATCCGGACCGTTTGGCTCAACTGCGCTCAAAGAGCCGACCCGTTCGGGATGATGCTTGCAGGATCAAATTTACGCACCGTGATTTGGCTTTAGAGACAAAAGAGGACACGATGGACACATTCCATGCTGGTTTTTTATATGATTGTGAAGGAACGTGAATTAAACAAACAAACAAACAAACAATTCCTTTTACTATTTTATGTTTTTGCTTGCAGAAAAGTAAAGAACTAACAAAATATTTGCTTTATTGCTTAGTAAAAGATAATTTACTGACTATATGTGGACATTTATTTTTTAAAACCTAACTTTAAGCTCACTATCATTCAGTCTGACAGAGACTGTGCTCATCCAGTGCATATGTTTATTTTTTAGTTCTAAAAAGAATGAGTGGTTTAAAAAGATAACTAAAATCTTCTTAATGAAATTACTTATTTAATTAGTGTTCTGAACCAACCAAAACCATAAACACAAATGAGCCTCTAAATAAGTTTGATCACTTGTGATTTTCATATAGAGTACATCTGCTTTGTGCATCTATGGAAACTTTTGCCTGTTATTCTTTACCAAGCAGCTGGATCTCTGTCAAAAGGCATGGCTATCAACAAACATTCAAAAGATTCCTATTTGAATTTAGGTTTGGACTTTGATTAGGCCAATTTCACCCAATAATAAGCCTTGATATGTAGAATTTCTGATCTAAAGAAAGGAAAAATAGATCCAATGAATATCACAGGTACGATTCAGTGTTATCGTGTCATGGAAATTCAATACAAAGCCGTTGAATTTTGCATTGAAATTGGACACTTTCTATCAAGACGACGCCTGATTATTGTTCCTGATTTGTTCTGGCCTGCTACTGCGAGCGTTTTAGTTTAGTTATCAGATCAGCCCCTCGCTGTCCAACAGCTTCTGCCGTTCAGACATGTGAACCGGGACAGAGACCCAGTTTGGTCATGAGTGGAAAATCACAATTTTGCAGCTGGAGCAGATGTTCCTCATGGGATGACAGGACAGGGGAAATAAACTCACTCACCCCTGATGTTTTGTTTTGTTTTGTTTTGTTTTGGGGGGTTTTGACGAAGGACAACACAAACGACATCTTTAAATAAATGTCAGCAAAAAATGAGACAAGCATAAAAATATGTTGCAGCATACAGACTTATGCAAACCGACTCCTCCCTGAACCATGTGAGGGAACATGGTTTTAAAGGGGCAGTACGATGTAAAATTGACCTTTTCGAGCTTTTCATCATGTTACAATGTTATTCCCTCATCTAATACTGATACATACTTGGAGTTTTGTGTTGACTCTTTGATGCATGTTTGAGAAGTTCTTCAATCTCCATGGGAACCATTCAGCTGAAGAAAAAAAAAAGAACAGAAAACGACAAAAACACCTGGGTGGACCTAGCCCCGCCTTCAAGAGGCAGCTCCTCCTCAGAGCTGCAGTTTCCAAGTTTCAGAGCTTCTGCCTCGCAGAGCGGTGCTCCCCCACTCAGTTCCTTCAGACTAGCCAGCAGCAATTGGCAAACACATGGTGGAACTGTGCATCAGCTGGGCTGGTAAAATGTTGTTAAAGGGTTAATGGAGGAGCCATGTTGTGACGACTTCCTGGAGGCGGAGTTTCAGAAAGAGCAGGAGTTTTTAAAGAGACAGAGGCCCAATTTCAAGGCGTTCATTTACAAAGTCACATTTCTTTTAAATTGTATTTGATTAATGTAGCAATTTTATAACAACTAAAGTTAACATAGTGACTTGACTGTGTTATAAAATGGCACTATATGGCTGGAAAACACATAATACTGCCCTTTTGCTGTTTCCCTGGTTCCTCCACCACCAGGACGCTAAATTCATGATGAATTTAGGGAGCAAACGTTATAAACAATATATTTAGACTCTCAAGTCATGTTTTTTTTTCTTACAACTACACCACTGAATGAGTCACTCTGGGAGAAAGATGTTTAGTCAGTGACTAATGATGTGACTTCTGGTGCACCCTTGGACTGGGTTCTGGTGACCCGACAGCTTTCACAGGGTATGCGACTGGAGAAGGACTGCGTTAAATGACAATGAGACACATGTGTAATGTGCTACTCTCGGACGCCTCACTGTGTTTTGAAGCCATGCAGAGGAAAATCCCTGCTTGCAGCCAGTTCCATGTCTGTCAGCTTCCGGCCAGGAACATCCAGGCTTCTATAAACAAGCTACATCCTCGCTGCTGCTCCGTGGAAGTTTTCAGAACCCCGGCCCGGGAGGGAAGTCTGCTAAAGGTCACAGCAAGTTCTCTGGATTTAAAAATCCCTTTTATGTCTGGATCTAAAAAAAAAAAAAAAAAATCAGCTTCTGCAGAGTAGAACCTTGAACAGAACATGCTTTAGTGATCGGGGGAAGACCCAGATCACGCTGGAGGAACTCTCGCTTCCTTTCTGGCCTGGAGAAATGTCTGGGTTTCCCTCTTTGGACCTGTTGGCCTCACAACTTGTTCTTAGATAAGCAGAAAAAGATGGATGGATGGATGGATGGATGGATGGATGGATGGATGGATGGATACTATGCTTCCTGTCATCTGGTCCAACCGAGCAGAACCGTGTTTTCTTCTGCTTAGCTTTGTTGATGATGGTTTATTTGGCTTTTCTGGTTAAAAAACCCACTTCCTCGCAGCTCACTCAGAGGTATCAACTTCCATTTTTGACCGTTTGTTTTTCACTTCTTTTGTTATTTATGTCCTGTTTTCCAGGCTTCCAGCTTTGGAAGCCCTTTCATTGTTTCAGCAGATAGCTTTCTTGTGTGGGGCAATGTTTTCCTTTAGCAGGAACCCAGTCTGAACTAGTGGTGCACTGACTGCAGTTTTCTGGCTGATTGCAGATTTTAAAAAAGCCCGACTCATAGATTCAGATTTTGGCCAATACTGATTTTTTTATTTATTTATTTATTTATTTATTTTGTCTGAAATGTTGCAAAATATAGCAAGAAAGTCACTTAGCTGACAACAGTTTGGTGGTTATTGTCAGCTGCAAACGTGCAGCGTTTTTTCCATCCTCCTTATTAAGAAAAAAACGGGAGAAATGTTGTAATTTTCTCACGTGTTTTCTAAAAAGTGACACAGCAGAGAATCGACATCCGTTACCCGTGTTTCCCGTTTTGACTCACAGAAGCTGAACAACTAGACGACCTTTATTTCTTTTTGCTGAAGAAGCACTGCAAGAAGAATCTTTTTTTTTTTTTTTTTTTTTAAATCAGATGAAAAAGTTCCTCTTACATGAGTAATTTCCTTATTATCTCACATTTCCAGCTGCAGAGAGAAGGGTGGGGGGGGGCAACTGTTGCTCAGGGACCACCCTTGTACATCTGAACAAAAGCAGAGATGTTAGCTACAGTCCCACGCTCTGCAGAGCAATCCACAAGAGTCTGTGTGCAAATCCACAACAAAGATTTGTTGTGGACATCAGCTTTCCTCCAGCTAACGAGTTAGCTGCTTTTCTCCAGCAGAAGAATCTCAGCGATCTCTGCAGCTTTGGTTCCTCCGGTTCCTGCACTGATTACAACTAAACCACAACCAGACACACTCTTTGACTGCGAGTGTTTGCTCTCCTTTTATTTCTTCCTTTCTTTATTTTTTATTGGCAGTGTGGCCCTCAGCGCTTCATTCAGGTTGAATGCGGGAGTGGAAGGCCAAGCTCTTGGGATGGCCTGAAGTTTTTCTTGAGGATATGAGCTAAAACTTGTTCAGCCATGTCTCGGAGCAGACCGCCAGCACCAAATGAGAAAAGCAGACATCTTATTTTCTTTTTTTTTTTCTATTTCTTTTGGGCAAAAATGTGAAAAAATATTTCTTGCCAAACAGCTACAACCTGAAACTATATGACGTAGGCACAGATCTTTAGAGCATAGAAGTACAGCGCCGTATTAGGGTCATCGTAGATAGAGAGAGAGAGAAAAACAGAGTGCATTTTTGTCACAATTTTTTTTTTATTACATTTTCTAATAAGGAAAATTAAGAAATTTGAAATTTTAACATTTGCCAGAAAAACATCTAAAATTTTTTAGACTAATCTCAAAATTTCTGATGTTTTTCCAGGACATTTTTCGGCTTTTCAAACAAAGAAATGTCCTCATTTCCAGAAAGTGTCTGAGCTTGATCTCAAAAATCTCCTTCTTTTTTTTTATATTTCAAACTCAGAAGTTTTTGGGGGGTTTTTTTTCTACAAATCTCTGCGATTTCGCTAAAAAAATTCTTGAGTTTTCTGGCAGATTTTTTTTTTCTCTAACAATGATCCTAATACACCACTGTATAATATATCTGACTGGGTTCCATGAGATTCCTCTGAAACTGGGACGTAGGATTCAGTTGCTTCCGACAGGGACACATTCAGATTGCTGTGGTGAAAGTATTTGATTTAAACTATAAGTTGATCAGGTAACACACAGTTTGAGCTTCCTTTATGCTCTCATTTGGTGCGTTCCTCTGTTCCACAGCAAGCAGAATCATCACATGGTTTTTGGTCATGTCACAGTCGCTGGATTTCCATGACTAAGTGTGCAGAACTTTGTCTTTAAACCTTATATGGATTCGTTTGTTCACGATAAGTCATAGTGAAAACGCTACGTCATCCTCCTCCTTCCACTTCCTGTCGGTTTTTTTCTTCGTGGTTTGCGCCAGCTGTTGATCATGTGACTCCTTTTCATGTTTCATAAACCTTATCCTAATGCCAGAATCTTTAATTGAGCAACTTTTTTTGCTCAATTATTAATTGAGCAAAAAATCATTCACTACAGATAAATTCTCTGTAGTGAATTTATCTTTGAAATGTCAAATTGTTATTATATGGTCAATGGAAACACAGCTAGAGCTTGTGGGTAATTTCTCTAAGCAGAGAAGTACAGGTTATGGTGATTTTCCTCAAGGTGCTGAAGGATAGCGAAATATGTATGTAATGTAGACAATATTGTGAATTACCTGTTATCGACCATGACATGAATAGTAATATCAGAATCTGTAGGAATTTTTGTATTGTTGCATCCCTAGTCCTAATCCAACTGGATGAGGAAATGAGTAACAAAGACATTAAGAAAAAGCAGCAGAAATGATGACAAACACTGAAAAATGAGAGTAAAAATTCAATATTCTGATGTTTAAATACTTTTAGCTTTGCTCAATTCAAAACCCGAAAAACGCATCTGCAACGAGGCGTTTGATAAACACTGCCCCATCGAGGCAGGTCAGTGATTGAAACTTGTTTTCTCTCATCTACTTTGCTCTGCATCGCACTTGGATGCGAAAGCGCTGATGAGACCTCAGCAAACCATCAGGAAGCTCCTCAACGATACTTTAATATTTCATACTCCTGTATGTCAGAGCAGTCAAGTAGGCATATCCTGGAATGAGATTCTGAGGATAACCTTGAGTGAAAAACAACACATCTTCACTTTGAAAAGCTCCGGTCTCAGGCTGCCTCTTGTCTGAATGAGTGATGGGTGGGACTCCTTTAGCTTCCAACGCGTGAGTGGCAGAGCAAAGAAAACAGGAGGGGTGGGAGCAGCGCATTGTTATCCTACTCAGTGCAGCTGGAGAAAACTCTGGTCACTCCAGCACTTTTTATTTTTATTTATTTATTTATTTTTTTTTCCCCCTGAAGTCTCACGCAGTGCTTGGATTGAACACATCCTCTCAGATGCGTTACAAAGCTTTATAAAAACCATGCAAAACAAAAATCTCTGTTTTGTCAGGAACAGCCAGTTCCATGTCTGTCAGCTTCCGGCCAGGAACATCCAGTCCGCTTCTATAAACAAGCTACATCCTCGCTGCTGCGGCGTGGAAGTTTTCAGAGCCCCGGCCCGGGGAGGGAAGTCTGCCAAAGGTCACGGCAAAGTTTGCTATAGATTAAAAGTAAATAAATAGAAAATCCTCTTTGCATGTCAGATGTCCTTCACCCAACATTCGTGACCTTTAGAGCCGCCGCACGTGGTTCACCTCTTGATCTTCCCTATCTCCTCGCAAAGCCTGGAGAGGTACTGCGTGAGCTTCACCATGACGATGATGAGGGCCCCCACCGTGAGCGTGCACGAGGGCCACAACAGGGTGTAGAAGACAGCGCCGTGGTCGTAGAGCCGGGTCAGTAGGACGGCGTCCTGCTGCTCGCTGGGGTCGTAGTAGCAGGAGACGTGCTGGTTGGTCTTCAGGTGTTGGGAGATGTTGACGATGACGGCGCGCATGGCCGCGCTGTCCTTCTGGCACCGGGGGACGTAGACGCACTGCAAGGCGAGCAGAGGACGGCAGGTTACACCGAGCGAAACGTTCATTTGGTTGGTCAGGCTTTACGCAACAGTGAATGCTAACTAGTAGCTGTGTTTTTCCATTCGCCACATAATTGCACAATTTGACATTTTAAGAATAGATTTGTTTAATTTATTGGTCAATTTTGAAAAAAAAAGAAGCTCTTTTTCGATTAAAAAAAAGTTTGGAGGTAGGATGAGGCATCTTTTTTTGGGTCGCATTGAAATTGGTTGATGGCAAAACTGCAATGGAAACAATTCTTTTTTCGCGTCTGACGAGTCACACGATCAACAGTCCGACGTTGCCCCTGACACAAACGAAGAAGACGACAGGAAGCAGTTGGAGGATGATGGCGTGGCATGTTTCTAATGACTGTCGCTGAGCTGACTGGTGGATTTAGCTGCTGTTGAACATTTTAAGTCCATAAAATTGAGCAGTTTGACATTTCGTGAATAGAGTTGCGCAATGGAAACACGATAATTTCGAAAATTTTGATATAAAGTTTTGGCGTCCCAATGTAGTGATTTAGTGTAGTTCGCAAAACTGCAGTGGAAGCACTTCTCTCATATCACACAAGTCACATGATCAACAACCAGATGTTACTGGTTGTTATTACCAGCAAAAAAGATGAAGAAGTGATATGAGGAACACGGCAGCATATTTTTAAACAGATTTTTGGGAAGACCACACTTGGAAAATTTTGTTTTTCCGACGTTGGCGGAATATCGACAAAGTTTTGCGCACATTTGTAATGGAAATGCAGCTACTGGCGCAAACCACGAAGAAGAAGATAACAGGAAGCAGTTGGATGATGGAGTGGCATATTAATGACTCGTCACTTCACATGTGATTTTGTTTGCATTTCTTCTTCAGTGGAAACACGGCAATTGCAAAGTTGTGATATTTTGAAGTTAGCGGAATATAGCTAAAGTTTTGGTAGAGGCGCATAGAGTTGGTATGCACTATATAGGGGCACTGCTCTGGAAGTGGCACCAAAACAGGACAATGGCCCCTGCCCCTATAACGAGCCCACGTTCACCACAGAAAGTCACATAGCTGCACCCCTGAAACCAACAGACCCTCTCTGATCAGTGGTTGGAGTGAGGCTGTCACTGTGGCCAGCGTGTGGACTCCTCCTGCCAACATTTGAGTTGACTCAGCCCCGGTGTTTTCTCTGGCGCCGGACTTACTTCAGAGTTGGCGTCCTGCGTCTCTTCGTTGTGCGACAGTCGGCCGATTCGACCCGTGTTGTTGACGCTCACGTACACCTGCAGACAGGGGAACCTGGACACCCTCCAACAGTCTGACCCGCAACTGTATGAACAGTTCATGTCGCCGGTGACCGTGGAGTTGATGACGGCACACGTCCCTTCCTCTGTCCACACGCTGGATCGACACAGAATAAAGGCAGTTGGTTCTGGTTGTGAACTTTGCCCAAAGAGGCAAAGAAAAAAAAAAAAAGATTCTCAAGTAAGTTTTTTTTTTTTTTTTAATTGAGAGTTTTTAGTATCTTCCCTACAGTATAAAACACAAACTATTTTTAAAATATGAAAAATAAAAAAAACTGGAAGGTTAACTTTGGCCGGAGGAGGGTCTTATCGTTGTCAATCACTCTCATGCTCAGCTGCACTACAGCTGGTTCACCACAACATAGCCTGCCACAAATGCTAAGGCTTGTTAGCAATGACAGTGGATAAGTGTTTTTTGTATAACAGCAATTGGCTGTTCCGTCAGTAGCACATTAAGCAGTGAGTACACGAGGTTGATTGACAGCACTGAAATCCCCCCCCCTCCTGGCTGGAGGACTGGTGCATTTTTCCAGTCCGCAGTTGTAGCACTGGGTGGTGTTGGAGGAGGTCAATTCGTTTCATTGACCTCTGCAGTCAAAGTCTCCTATTGGTTACAACGGTAGAGCTTGAAGTCAACGTCTGCCTCACTTCAGGTTTAAAACTTCATCGAAACGTAAAGCAGGATAAGAGGTTACAAATATTGTAATAGCTTGAGCTAATAGATTTTTTCTGGTCAATTTTGCTTTGCCTTTGCTGTCTGGGCCCAGAGGCCTGTCTCAATATACTTTTCTCAGTACACCTTCACATGCTGATTTCCATGAGCATGGAGGTTGTTGTTTGTTTCAGCTGCTTGTTGACATCTTTTGGCTTGCAGTCCTCGCAGTGGCAGCCCAAGAGTTTCACGTTCATTTGTTTTTCAGGCCGGTGTGCGCATGGTGAGGCTGCATCCATCTCGAAGGGATCCTGGTTGCTACCAAACTCGCTGCTGCTCCACCGCAGCACTCAGCCACTGCTGTTTCGCCTCAGGAGCTCGGTGCGTGCTCTGAACGGTCTAGAAACTCTCACGCTTCATCACACGTCGTGGAGGAGTCCAGCACGTTGCCGCCGCTCTCCGGAGAGCTCTCCAAAAGTCTGCAGAAACCATTTGGTGTCGGAATCCGATTGGAGAAGTGACACAAGCCAAAACTGTTCCTCGTGATTTAGCTTTCCTGTAAGGTCGCAGAGGGGTGGGGGGGATAGGAAACACTGCGCAGGAATCCAGAAATGTACAATTCACTGGACTCTCAGAACCGAGACTTTATTAAATCTGACTCATCACAACCATTTAGGTATTAAGCTGTAATTCGGACACTCCATCTCGTTTCGACCCTTACAGGCTTAAGCTTCGTATGAGCAACATTTCAGTTTCCCTGTGGGTTTGACATCACCGCCGGTCAAACAGTGCGTGACTCTGACAGTTATGGTTTAAAACTCAGTCCAATTGAAGAGAACCAGGTGGCTTGAGGTGGCGGCCTGGAAGCGACGGGTCCCAGCACGAAAACAATGAATCATTTAAAGCTGCAGTATGTAACTTTTATTTTAAAAAAATAATATTTTTGTTGTTGTTGTTGAAACTGTCACTATGCAGTGAGAGTATGAATATGAGACACATAATTTGGGAAACTTGAGCTCCTCTGCCTTCACTTACTACTAACTAGAAACAACCAATCAGAGCCAGAGGGCTGATCTCAGCGCTGTCCATCACCATTTCCTGTGGCGCAGCTCATCTCTTTCCGTTTTGCCCCCTTGCTATCTGCCTTCTTTTTGCTACGTTTTTCTTTTATTTCTAGCTGCCTCTGTCCCGCTGGATGCACCGCTATGACACAGTACCTGTCTGCACACGAGCGTAAAACGGTGACGCCCAACACAAAATACATCATGATTGAACACAGGATCATCCCGAGTCCAAGGAGAATGGCTCGGTCTTCTCCGGGTTTGAGAGCCGTCACCGTTTTCTTCTTGTCCAAAACATCTACATCTCGAAACTTCTGGTAAATCGACCTGAGAGCAGAAAATTAAACGGCATTGTTTTTCAAACTGTTTTTCAGAAGACAAAAACAGAGGCAAACATAAAAATAAAAATTATTTTTAAAAAAATGTGGTCATTAAAAATGCAAAGTATGTGACGTTTGTAAAAGTACATGTTTTTGAACATATTTTGTTAAAATTATCATTATGTCGTGATGAGACAGATGAGCTGTTGGAAAAAAAAAAAACAATCGAACTCCTCTGTTCTCAGTACTCACTACAGAAATCAAACAACCAATCAGAGCCAGGAGGAGGGTCTTAGTGCTCCCAGTCACTCTCATTCTCACCCCTCCTCCCTTGCTTTCTGCTCAGCCACCGTTGGTTTACCGCAACATAATGTCCCACAAATGCTAAGGCTAGGTAGCATAGCCACTGATGACAACAGATAAAAGGCTTTCCTGTAATGATAAGCAGTTTCATCTTCACAATCTGCACACTTAGCAGGGACAACATTAGGATGATTGACAGCGCTAATCCCCTCCTCCTGGCTGCGATTGGTTGTTTTTGACAGGGAGCGGAGCTCAGGGAGGGTTGATTTTTTTTTTTTCCCACAGATTATCTGTCTTAAAGCAAACTGTCACGATATGGTCACAGTTTTAATAAATTTGGAAAAAACATATTTTTTTGTAAAAGTTACATATCGTAGCTTTAAGTGTAGCTCTCTTAGAAACGTGTGAACTTTTGCATTTCTCAATGCAAATATATTGAGAACACCACCTACCTCCTCTCGTTTTCTCTTCCCGACTCTGCGGCATTTCTGGCCCCTGCCACAAAAAACATCTTTCCTGATGACCTTGGAGCTCCTCCGCTTGCCGAAGCGCAGCAGCAGCGAGACTGCTGGAAAGTCCTGTGAAAAATTACAGTTTTATGTTCGGCTCTTGTAATGAATTCTCCCATTTATTACCTCTGTTCTGGGCTACGGAGTACGTTAAGTCAAGAAAATGTCAAATAAGAATTTACCTCTGATGGATTTTGCCTGTGCAACACAATTTATTCGATGGTAAGCTCATTCAGTGGAGGATGAAGCTTTTTCGGCCTGCCCAGAAAGCACTCCTGTGGTTTCGAGCTAAACGTCTCGTTTCTTGCACAAAGAAATCTTCCAAAGGGCAAACAAAATAGCCAGAGATGGAAGGTGTTGAAGCTGATGAGGGCCGGGTGGAAAACCGACCTTCTTTATCCCCAACATTTGTGCTGTCAACACGTAGTCATCGAGTCCAGAGCGACGGTGTTTTGAAAATGAGGGAACTGTCTCACTCCGCCCAGTGCTGGTCCCATAAATAACAGCAATAATTTTGATTCAAATGAACGACTGGCTGATCTGTGGAAGGCAGCCGGGAGTTAGCCAAGGGTTTTGTGATGAGAGTCAGCGGAAACGCTTTACTGATAGCAACGATTATTCGACATCGATAGAGAAAATGCATGTGGGGGGGTGCAGCAGTTCAGAAGAACGTTTAGAATAGTGGAAATATGCACATTGTGCCTTACCTTCATTGTTTTCCTAGAACCTAACCTCCTGGTTGTTAAGTGTTCATTGCATTCGTCATAGAGTCTGCCTTGGTGACAAAACTTTGCCGACGACTATTGGTTTTTACTGCCAGAGCTCTGTATGGCAGTGAAGAATCTGATCAATGCCTTCCAGTTGGAGGTGTGATGAGCACCTCAGATCTCCGGCGGCCCTGAAGTGCAAACCACTTCCACAAATAACCAAACACAATTACAACCACAAGAAAATATTTATAAACACGAACACATGAACGAAGCACAACTACAAATTAAGAAAACATGATGACATTAACAAAGCAGGCAAGGCGCTTACTTCATATTGTTGTGTTTTTGAATATGTTGTTGTGTTTTACAATTTGCAGTGAGGTCTGTAGATGAGGATTTAGGCACGGTGAGACCCAGGAATGAGTGTAATGAAGTCCGCAAGGTTCACGACACTGGGAAAACGCAGGTAAGGAACTGGACTAGATCGCTGACTCAGGAAGACATAGAATGACAACAAACAACCAACAGCAGCACAATGACAAGAACTATTGTTCTTGGAGCTACAAGCTGGGATCCGACGGGGAGCAGGAGATACAGTTGAGGTCAAATACACAGAGGAACAAGAGACAGCTGGAACCAAAGGGGCCAGACATGGCAGCACAGGGACTAAATTAACTAATAAACACACAATACCCAATACATCCTCGCAGTTCAGTGATTTCTTGTTGTGGTTTGCTCTTTAGGGCCACTGAACCAGAGAGGTGGATCGTAACAACCCAATGTCGACATTTGTTGTGAATTGGTGATATAAGTATATCGGACTGAATTGAATTGAATTGAATTGAATTGAATTGAATTGAATTGATCGTACTCCATTTTCTCCCTTCCCGTCAGCTGACCAATAAGAGGAGAACAAGCTCATTTTGTTGTGGCTCCCAAACTTTGGAATTCAGTGCCTTTGAATTTTGGACATGCATCTTCGCTTCCTGTCGTTAAGTCTCTTTTAATTTAATAACACATCTTTTTCCAATAGTGTGAGTTGAGATGTTCTTTTCATTGTCCTTGTTTCTGGGGCTGAGTGTTGTTTTGCTCTTGACTTTGATTCTTTTTGTCTTGTTTTCGTTCAACACTCTGGGCTATCTTCTGCTTTTTCAGATGCGCTTTATAAATAAATTGGGTTGCATTTGGACGGAAAGAACAGGGAGTGTGTGGAAAGTTCTCCGGCTCGTTGTGTCTGCGCAGACTCAATGAGGGGTTTCCTCAGTGAACCTGAGGAACTTCAACGAGGTTCAATGAAGTGCAGTCTTTTGTGTGAGAACACACCCGTAGGGGGCGCCGGGGCCCCTTCCGTTGCTTCAGCAGAGAGCTTTGCTGTTGGAACTATTTTCTGTCAGTCTTCTTGTTACTGTTAGCAAGAACTCAGTCTTAGCTGCTGTACATTAAATGTTAACTGTATCTATATATGAGTATATGAATCATATTAATTGCATTGCTTACCAGTTTGCTCATGTAGTCCATCCAGAAGAGTAAGAATTTTTTTGCAGATCCTAATTTGATTTCAAGAAGCTGCCTTCATTTTTTATTATTATTTTTTTGTTTTGTTTTGTTTTACTGAATAAAATCCTGCAGAATAATAAACAGGGGACTTTTGGATGACTAATTTTCACATTAATGTCACTTTCCTTTCCCTCCACATTTCGCAGAAGAGACCAAACATTACTGGGAGACCACGCTTAGCAACACATTTCACATCTGAACAAAATAAGACATGTTTGCTGCAAAGCCCACTCTCTGCACAACAATCCGCAAGAATCTGCATTCATGGCCAAAAGAAAGAGAGCCCTGCTCAAATCAGCTTTATGCTCCGTCTTATTATTAAGATGCCTTTCTCGTGCAGAAAGGGCCCACAAACCATTGCAGCGTAGGCGGAAGTGTTCAGAATGGAAGGGTAAGAGCGATGTGTTTACTTGGGTTGCATGTGAATCAGTACAAGTCAGAAGCTGTCGTAGGACTTGTGGTTCTGTGCGAGAGCAAGAATTTTGGCGACAAACTTTCATTGTGAGCCAAGCAAGCCAAGCTTCCAAACCCTGGTTTTGTATTAATTTATGAAGTCTTCTGCTATTCCAGTGACCATTAATGTCTGAAATAAAACATGCACCAATTTTTTATAATGTCCTATTTTAGAAGGAAACCATTTATTCTTGCCATGTTTTTAAGATTGTCATAAGATGTTTTAATAGCATATTTTATGTTCAAAGAAAGATTTATTTATTTATTTATTTATTTATTTATTTATTTTCTTGTATGCTTTGCCATTTTTAGCCCCACCAAGTCCATTAAATGCTGGATAACCTCTATACTTGCAATTTTGGGTCTAATAATAATAATAATAATAATAATAATAATAATAATATATGAATTACTTTAGTCTGGAGAAAGTTCTGACCTATTTGCCCAGCTGTGAGTTGTTGGTCATGCAGTGATATAAACGTGCCTATCATCAGCATACAGATGTTTAGGGACGATATGGAACCTTATAATCTGAGCTGGGAGATTATGAAGATGTTAAATAAAACAGGACTGAGAAAGGAGCCTTGGGGAGCCCCAGAATTAAAATGTGTTTGGCCTGATGTATGATCACCAAGTGTCACAAAGTCATCCTGGTCTGTCAAAGTTTGAAACACTTTGGTGAAAAAGCCCACCAACATTTCCAGTTCATCAACACATGCTGTTGATCAGGTGGAGCTTGTAGGTTTCCAATTTTTAGAGAATATCCATCTTAAATACATGCAATTATTTGGGGTTTGATTCAATGTTGACCATACAGATGTTAGTTTTTAGTACTATTTCTAAGTAACATATGAGTTGTATGTTCTACACCTGGAATGTGCAGCTTATCCTGTAGATCTACTTAAATTACTTGAACTATTTAAATAATTAATTTGAGTAACATACTCAAAGCTAACATGTACAATTTTTGGGCTCTTGTGGCATGTATTGAACAGTAATTTTACTGGAAAGAGCCAGGAGTAGCGGATTCAGAAATTCTGTCTTTCAGCAGCTAAACTGACTCAAAAACACAGAATTCATCTTACTGAATTCTGGCAAATGCAAATACTAATATGATCAACTAAATTCCAATTTTAAAAAAAGTATAAATGTAGCTGAACTGTGGTGGCTTAAAGGGACAGTATGTAATTTTTTTTAACAAAAAATATGTGTTTTTTCACGTGTTTGTCATAACTACAAAGGTGAATTGGTCTCTCTAAATTCTCCATAGGTGTACCTGCCTCTTGCCTGGAACGTTAGCTGGAGGTTGGCACTAGCACCCCTCCTGACCCCACTAGGGACAGGGGTGTACAGAAGATGGATGGATGGATGGATGGATGGATGGATGGATGGATGGATGGATGGATGGATGGATGGATGGATGGATGGATGGATGGATGGATGGATGGATGGATGGATGGATGGATGGATGGATGGATGGATGGATGGATGGATGGATGGATGGCCGCCTC
>VMRN01000048.1:2053105-2082160 GCA_010277015.1 Poeciliopsis turrubarensis
GTGCCTATCATCAGCATACAGATGTTTAGGGACGATATGGAACCTTATAATCTGAGCTGGGAGATTATGAAGATGTTAAATAAAACAGGACTGAGAAAGGAGCCTTGGGGAGCCCCAGAATTAAAATGTGTTTGGCCTGATGTATGATCACCAAGTGTCACAAAGTCATCCTGGTCTGTCAAAGTTTGAAACACTTTGGTGAAAAAGCCCACCAACATTTCCAGTTCATCAACACATGCTGTTGATCAGGTGGAGCTTGTAGGTTTCCAATTTTTAGAGAATATCCATCTTAAATACATGCAATTATTTGGGGTTTGATTCAATGTTGACCATACAGATGTTAGTTTTTAGTACTATTTCTAAGTAACATATGAGTTGTATGTTCTACACCTGGAATGTACAGCTTATCCTGTAGATCTACCTAAATTACTTGAACTATTTAAATAATTAATTTGAGTAACATACTCAAAGCTAACATGTACAATTTTTGGGCTCTTGTGGCATGTATTGAACAGTAATTTTACTGGAAAGAGCCAGGAGTAGCGGATTCAGAAATTCTGTCTTTCAGCAGCTAAACTGACTCAAAAACACAGAATTCATCTTACTGAATTCTGGCAAATGCAAATACTAATATGATCAACTAAATTCCAATTTTAAAAAAAGTATAAATGTAGCTGAACTGTGGTGGCTTAAAGGGACAGTATGTAATTTTTTTTAACAAAAAATATGTGTTTTTTCACATGTTTGTCATAACTACAAAGGTGAATTGGTCTCTCTAAATTCTCCATAGGTGTACCTGCCTCTTGCCTGGAACGTTAGCTGGAGGTTGGCACTAGCACCCCTCCTGACCCCACTAGGGACAGGGGTGTACAGAAGATGGATGGATGGATGGATGGATGGATGGATGGATGGATGGATGGATGGATGGATGGATGGATGGATGGATGTTTAAACTATCACAATGTTGTGACTGTATGTAGCGAGAAAGATAATCTGAAAAAATTGAAGAAGTGAGGAAGGGCATGATTGACAGCGCAAAGACCCTCCTCCTGGCTCTGATTGGTTGATTCTAATTAGCTCTGGGAGAAAGAAAAGGAGCTAGATTTTTTTTTCACAGATTTTCTGTCAAGTACTATCACAACATAGTGACTTTCTCAACAAATATATGAAATTTTCATCTGTTTTAAAATGAGGGTTCCATACTGGTATTTTAATGGACTCCTGACGAACGTTTGTGTCTCAGAATGATTTGTTTCAATTCTAAAATAGCCTCTTCTGAATTATTTAGTACACTTGTTAGGAAACTGTAGCTGCAGATTTCCAGTAAATGACTTGACTTATCTATGGTCACCATCTCCAGCCGTGTGCTTGCTTTAATATCCTCCTACATCCCCATAAAGCTAAGCATAAGTCCCCAGCTGTGCCAAGTGATTAGTGTCAGCCAAAATGAAATAAAGGTGGTAATACGTACAGTCAGAGGGATTCCACCTCCTGTCGCTGGACTGTTGAGATAATCCGGTCTTTGGACTTACAAGAGTCAGCAGTGGCTCTCCCAACAAGGTTTGGGTGGCCAGGGAGAGCAGCTGGCCACCACTCGTCTAAACTCTTACCCCGAGTGATCGGGATGCCTGCCATACCCAGCACCGTCATGTGAGTTCTCGCTCCACAGTGCAAGTCCTGCTCAAAACCAGCCGGTCTTGCTTCATCAATCTGAGTAAGTGGCCATGACTTCTTGCGTCCAGTTCTATATTTGTATGAGGAGGTCTGCAGGGAGGGCACAGCTTCAAAGCCAGAATTTTAAGATTTCAAACATCCCTGTCTTCAAATGTCACAAAAGCACAACTTGAATGTCAAACACTTGGACTCACGAATGTGGCTACATTTGGCCACCAGGTGTCAGTGCAGCACAAGTTTTTTTGTTGCTGTGCTTTTTTTTTTTCCCCCTCTTTGTTTCTTTGATTTCAGGTACTTTATTTTGTTGAAAAGTTGTTGCAACTTTTCTACTGACAAACTATATTCAATTCATAACACACAGAAAATGTTGCAGAGAGAACCCTATTTAAATTCTGCATTAACACAGGCAGCAGTTCTTATGAAGGATTAAAAGTAATAAGCAATATTTGACGCAATACATCACAAAAAAAGCATGGAATAAGCAGAAATGTGTTTCTCTTCTTCTTTGGATGCTGAAGATCAAATTTCACCTGAGGTGGAGCAACACCTGTCACGTCTTATACCCAGGCTAATGGAGCCACTTGCCAAATCAGCATGGTCTGTCCACAAATCTGTGCTTGGTCTCCACGGCAACCAGTTTTGCACTCTCCAATATTACTTTTTTATTACTGCATTTGGTTTTAAACTAGAAATTTACATCAGGACGTCCGAATTGAAGGATAGATCAATCAAATAAGTTAATGAGTCAATAAAAGTCAATGACGTCAGAAATGATCATGTAGAACAATATGGAACTCAACCGATCAATAAAATAAGGTAAATTTTATATAAATGCAGATGAAAAAATATTGGTTTTTTTTTTATACAAGTCTATAAACCAATAAATAAATAAATAAAGTTAATTTAACGAAAACACCAGAAAATAATGAAAAGGTTTCCTGGAAATCAATCAACCAATAAATACATAAATACATTTGAAAAGTTGACAAAAACCTTTCAAAAACCAATTTGGATTTTTTAAAATAGAAATTAATGAACGAATCAACAAAAAAATAAGTACATTAGTCGATAAAAGTTAGTAGAAAGTTCATTAAAGATGCTGAAAAAATTACTAAAATAAGTTAATAACAATGTCGTAAAAAAAAACATTACTGTTTAATAAAAAATCAATTAGCTAATAAGTAAATAAACAAACAAATAAAGGCAAAGTTGTAAAAACTTCAAGAGACAATTGTGAAATGTTTTTTTTTTTTTATAGAACTCAATCAAACAATCAATGAAATAAAATAAATAAGTAACTAAATGAAAGGTGAGCAAAATATTCCATGAACAAAATGGACAGAAATCAATTCAAGCAATTACTAAATTTGATAAAGTTAATAATCAAACACCTATAAGTGAGTACTGGTGTTATGCCAGATATTTAAGTGAATAAATATGAACAGAACCCCTGTGTGCTCGCTTGACGAACCGCCTTTCAGAATAATGAAGGGCTTGTTTATTTCTTCTCGGCCTTCCAGCTGTTTTTCTGTCCTCTAACCCTCTGTAAGCAGTCATTTCCTCAACAGTCTGACCAGAGCAGGGACTATTCCTGGCTGACCCCAGCTGATCTTGGCTGCAGTCTGTGCGTATCCTATTTGGTTTGTGAGATTATACGAGTCCATCTCCCTGCAGCTGCAGCAAAAAAAAAAAAAAAAAAAAAATCAAACTCTGTTAAGACAGAGCTGCAGGAAGCTTTCCCCTTTAATTAAACCTCGGGCCAAAAAAACCCCCCCAAAACAAAATAAAACAACAGGATGAGAAAGACTGAAGGGGGCGGATGGTCAGGAACCTGTGTTCGTTATTGGAAGTGAAGCCTAAATATAGCCGCGCAGTGCGGCCCGCGTTTCCGTTTGGAGGTGAAACGTGTACGCTGGGCATGAAAGGCGATGCTGCTGCTTTGTTTCTCCCGGGAACTTGAAATAGCTCCTGCTGAGGCAGCAGCGAGCCGAGCTGCAGCCCCATTTCTTCGCCTCTTTTCCAGTTTCACACACATCAAACGCAGACGGCCCGAGCCTCGAATGAGCCCTTTCAGGTCCTTTGCTGCATCCGTCTGCTAAAATAAAGCTTCACTCCAACAGATATTGATACAGATGCGATGGACAGGTCAACATAAAAACCCTGTGATGTCCTTCAGACCAGCTTTCTGAGTTTACAGGAATTGTATCTTCTGACTAAACTGAACGGAATTTCGCTGGACTGGCGGGAAATTCACGAAATCAAAATAAAAAAATATGACTCACATGAAGCACAAGAGCAAACTCTGAGTGAAAAGAGTGAATCTGATGGATATTAAAGGGAGTAGAGATTTCTGATATGGGCGACATGGGCAACCACGCAGGGCGGCATCTTATTGGGAGCAGCACTAAGTAAATATTGCGCTTCCTAACTAAATACTTAGTTCAGAGCTAAATATTCAGCTTGCAATCTCCATTTTGAGACTAAATATTTATGTGGTAAGCTGAATAATTACTAAATAATTCATTTACAATTACAAGCTAACAAAATATTTAGTTAGAAGCCAAATACTAGCTTGCTGACTCCATATGCTGAATTAAGCGATATGGATCAATCGATGCATGAACGAATGAATGACATGGTGAAAATCAGACTTTGAACGATGAACCCAAACAGATTTAAGCTACTTTGAAAAGCGGAATGTGAAGACTTGTCAGTCTGTGGACGTGCAGAGGCGTCCCGCTGCCTCCTGCAGAGACTCTGCTGACCTCTCACACATTGACGCGACCTCCACCACACCACCACCCCACCAGGATGAGCAGGTGTCGGACGAGGTTGGAAATGTGCAAGGGCGACAAAGACCTCATTCAAAACAGTTGCGGCAGCTGCTATTTTACTGACAGGCATCTGTCACAGCGCAATGACTCATTGGCCCGAAAAGCTAATAAATGTCTAATATAGCTACGCTTTTGATATTTCCATACTTTTTATCTGAAAGAATGAAGAAATAGTTCCATTGAAGTTATGTGCTTCTTTGTGGTCATCTGAGCATAAAATCCCAAATAAACCCAACTGAACTTTATGGTGGAAGCGTGATAAAAAAAATAAAAATAAAAAAACCCATTTGATTTCTTTGGAGTGAATATTGAACTCGTGGTGCCGTTTGCAGTCTCTCAGCATTTCTATGTTCAATGCAAATTTCAATGAGGCAAAAAATAATAATAATAAATACAACGTCAGTAAGTTCTCCAGGTCTTAAAACAACCACAGAAAGTTCCAGCAACTATTTGGCTCAACAGCACATTGAGTCTTCCCAGGTGCATTCGGTGCGCGCACACACACACACACGCACGCACACACACACACGCTTTCCACAGTTTCTGTTTTAATTAGAGGGAGTTCTTGTGGTTCTGTGTCTGCACTGTGAAAACCTCTGGGATGATGTCTTTCAGGCGTCTCAGAGCTGGACTGAAAGGCGCTGAAGCTTGTAATACGCTTCTGGACCTACATCCCACAGCGCCCCGCAGCTTTCTTGTTGGCTTATTGCGTTGTCACGGTGAATGCTGAAAAGTTCCAGAAGTATAAGCAAAGGTCCCATACAGGCGACACAATACTTTATTTATTTCACAAAAGGACTTTGTGCTGGTTCAGGTTCTTGGAGAGCGAAAGCACTTTGCTGACACAAACACACCTCAAAGTTTGGGTTTTTTCCTCTCTTGCAATGCAGACATGCCTCCCGTCTGCCCTCCTGTGGCACACGGGTCTGCACCATGCAAGTGCACAGGAGGTGAAAACGGATGAGTGGGATTTATAGTGACAAAGAGGAGGCGAGTCATCTCACAAGATTTGTCTCTGAAGAGTGAATAATATGTTGCATAAAGCCTGGCACTCTGCATGAGGAATCCGCTCCAGACGTCCTCTTCTTCTGCTGCTGCCAAAAGCCTCTCATGCAGTGGGAGTGACGGAGCACCTATTCCCGTCGGCTGTCAGAGAACCGGACAGAAAGTGGGGGAGCGTTCTCGTTAATATGGAGACAAAATGAAACAGATTTGTGTGTTCCTTTTTTTTTTTTCTTCTCACAATCGAAGCACTATAGGAGCAATTGGCCGCAATTCAATGGATTAAAAAAGTGGAGTTTTAAATGGTACAAATTAAAGAGATGGAGGAAAAGAGCCTGAGGACTTCTGTTGTTGATTAGTACTGGGATATGATGATATGATTCATTAACTCGTGAAATAAGGTACATTTTACAAATGGGAACTGTTTATTTATTTATTTATTTTTTTACATTTCTGCCATCTACTTGTACACAGATATTCTGTGTACAAGTTTATCACTGCTGATTCTGGGATGTAATGAACAGAACAGAACAGAACAGAACAGAATAGAAAATAGAATAGAATCACACTTAAGATCAAAAAGTGTGGAAAATATATAAAAAACCAAATTTAAAAACAACAATCATAAAAAAGTAATAACAATATTGATATACAAGATTATAATATATAAAATAACATGATGCTTTAACATAGCATGCTTTTAGATGCTATTTTAGCATATAAAGTATAAAGTACAAATAGTGGTGGAAACTGCTTTTTTCACAGCAGTTTGACATGACATTTGACCCTGTTGAAGTTGATATATAATTTTGAAGAACATTATTAGATGATTTGTGGTTATAAACTTGATTCACGTTAGCGCTTTAGCATTAACTTCCACTAAATAATGTGTAGTGTAGCGCTTTAGCATTAGCTTCCACTAAATAATGTGTTGTGTAGCGCTTTAGCATTAGCTTCCATCAAATAATGTGTTGTGTAGCGCTTTAGCATTAGCTTCCACTAAATAATGTGTTGTGTAGCGCTTTAGCATTAGCTTCCACGAAATAATGTGTTGTGTAGCGCTTTAGCATTGGTAACTAACTCCGTAGTTACCGGTATCCACCACTGAATTTAGGATATTCTTTTATTCAAGAAGAAAAAAAAAAGTATAGCAAGTTAGATACTTGTCAGTGGGGGGGAAAAATCCCTCTTGATCAAATCTTTAAGCCTATAAAGACAGGAATGTGAGAAACATATATTTCACCATGAGATATAAAGCTAGGGAAACGGATATGAGCACTGAGAGCTGCCAAAGGAAAAAAAAAAAAAAAAAAAAAAGAGGAAAAAAAAATCAGTGTAAAATCCAAATTGCAATGATGATGTAAGCTTGTTGTTGACTTTCCTAGTCTGAATGACTGAGCAAAGGATGGGGGGCTGGGGTGTCATTAATCCACAGCTAGTGGTGACTTGCCAAGAGAAAATTAGGTGTAGTGGGGGATGGGCAAGAAGGCTCTGTTATGACTGATTCATGATAAACTTCTGAACGCTAGGCTTTCAGTTCTCCTCGTTTTCTTCTGTCTTCGCTCTTTTTAAAGAATCCCCGCTTCGTTTTTCTCCCGCCTTCTTTGAACGTGAGTAATGTACCGTGATTTGATGTTTGATTAACGCTTTCAGCTTGTGTTTAACACACGCAGGTGCACGGTGGCCTTTTTAAACTAGACTAGAGATACCAATAAATAGTTAAATCCGGTTACTTAACGTTATCCTCCACACTAATCGACGATACTACAAACATACACTGTGTCCCTGCTGCCACCACGGGTTAATAATCTTTCAAATAGGCTTTAGTGTCTGTCTGACGCGCTGAAATAACAGTAGTTACAAGCAGCCCATTTTTGCATGACAGGTCACTCCGCTGTGTGTCTGAAGCCGTTGCTGGGCTCTTACCGCCGGGTTTTAGCTTAAATATTATAACCTCACCATAGTTCATCTATGCGCTAAAGGGAGCCACCCTGCAATGGATTAAAGCGACATCATGGTCTGACTTGAGCGTCAAAGTGAATGGAAGATACGGTCTGTTGGAAGTTTTAACCCAAGTAGGTATGACATTGTAGCTACACTGTCATTAGCCTAGCATGCTAGGTTTATCCAGTTAGCCAGCTAGCTTGTTGGCAAGTCCACGGGGGTAGCAGCCTGACGACCTTTTGGCTCGAGGCAGGAATTTATGTTAGAGAGGGATTCAAATAATGGTAATTAGTAGTACTAACGCAATAAAAATAACAAGCACAAATGCGAAATTATTACAATAGGCACGGGACGCAAAAGCCCGCATCAAAATAAGTAAGCCGTACCCCGCCTTGGCATGTGTGTTGACGGGTACACGCAGCGCCATGCAGAACTGATTACACACGCATGGTAGCCAGGGAGCTAAGGTTACACGGCTTTACACTACCGCTGCGATAACTTTAGTTTCCGAAACCACCGAGTTGCAGTAGTTTATCTGAACAGCAGGCAGCTCCAGATATTCCACGTTGTTGTTTGTCTGTTTATTTATAGAATGGCCGTGATACTCCCTTATGCCCACAAACTGGGCTGGTCCCCCTGATGTCCACTCTAAAGTTAGGTTAGCTCCTTCTGCTAGCCGTTCCGAACAAGTAGAAACATTTGCACAAGCACGGGCGCGTCTCTGTGAATGGAAATATTACCATATTAAAATGTTTTATTCTTATTCTTTTTTTTTTTTAATTTGTTTTTAAAAGCTAAACTCATACACACGTACTTATGTTCATCTTGATAATTATAAATTTTAAACATGCACCAATGAGAAACCCAAATATAATCTTTTTAAAATTTTGAATACTATGTCAAACAAACAAAAAGTGAAAAAAAAAAAAAAAAAAAGAAGTGTATTTTTGACAGAAGTGTAACGCTATCGCCGAGATCAGGATGTAGAAATCTGCTGACTGGACAGTTTCCCTTCGTGGTCACCGACACGCTCCGCAGCCTCACAGCTGTGAGCTTTTAGAGACAACAGGAAGTCTGTCTGGCATCGATATCACCATGTGAACCAAATCTGTGCCGGGTGTTTCCCTGTTCTAAAGAGTTGTGAAGACATTGAAGGCAATGAGCTCCAAACAAAAGCTTCAGATTTACAGTTTGCACCTCGGAGTCTTCCTCTTGTTGGTGGTTGATGTAGATCCTCTGATTGGTCGGTCCCACAAGCCATCCATCATCATCTTCATCACTCACAAAAGCTTCATCACTCAGCTTTTGTGAGTGATGAAGATGTTCAGGAAGCAATCTGGACTGCCTGAACACCTTCAGCTGCAGGATTTGTCGTCACAGTTTAGGCTTAGGTTTTTGTTGTGACTTTTAGTCTAATTACGTTTGTTTTAATTCGTATTTAAAGTGGGTTTGCTGTTTTTCATTAGTTAGATATCGTTTCGTTTTTATTAATTGAAGAAGACGTCTTAGATTTTTTCATTCTTTGGTTCATGTTCAGGTGCAGAATGTATTCTATTGAATGATGAGGCTCATTTGTCAGAATTAAAGCACCTTTTTGAAAATAACCTTAAAGCTGGCATTAAACATACTTTTCAATGAACTCCAATTTCTATGTTAGAAAAGTTTTTATTTTGTCTGATTTATCTCAATTTTCTGCTCTGAAATGTCACATTTTCATGACTATGAGTGGAAAATCTTAATAATTAGCAGAAATGAAGGCTTGAAAACATCAATTTGTGTGTAAGTCATTTATATAAACTTCACTTAGTGAAGGAGTTACTGAAATAAACGAACCTTTCAGTCGTACAGAATGTTTTTGCTTGTATAAGGCAGTGGTTATTTGAACATTTGAAGAGAATGGTATAATATGCAAATGTCAATACAGTTATTTAGTATACAAAAACAGTTTTTACACTGTTCTTCATTTTCCTCACAATGAAGGACAGCAGCCTAATGGCTATGAATAAACTAATAAAATCGGTGCAGATAATCCTTCTTACTATTGAACTCAGTTAAAAGTAAGAAGAAACTTTTGTTTTCTTTTCCGATTTGGTTTGTTTTTCTAAATGATCTTTTCCCAGGATATTCCAGGATCTCAGCTTTCTGCCCTCTAGAGACGAGGTCACCATAAAATAGACAAACCACATTTTTGGGGAATATTTCGCAAATCTTAATTTTTTTAAGTAGCTGCGCTTTACTAATGTACCGTCGCTCTACTAACTTGAGAAGTTGTCTTGCTGCGTCAATTTTCTGAAAAGCGGCAGTTTGAGAGAAGCAAAGCGACACTGCAGAATACAGAACATTTGAAGGTTCATGAAGTCGACGGTGAACATTCAGGGTCTGTTTTTGTTCTCCATTTCAGGGTCCAGAGACGAGGCAGCCATCATGTGCAACTGAAGACGTCTTGATGATCACATGGGTAGTGTATTGATGACCACATTCCTATTAGGAATTGAGAAAAGAAACGTCAAATTGATTCTGTACATGCAGTCGGGCCATTTTGTGTCATTTGTTTTCTGAATCCCAAAATTCCAGACTTTGAAACTCAGGTAATTGACCGCATACGTTAGCCATCAGTCAGCATAATTCTGGCTCCGTATTTGACCACTCTCAATTTAAATTGGTTGGTTTTCTGTCTGCTGATTGGAGGTTTCATTATTTCATTCACTTTGTTGGTCTCCCTTAATCAAATTCCAGAGGTATCAATGTGAAATCAAACTCTGATGCGGACCAAAAACATAAAAACATAGGTCTTGGTTTGGTTGAAGTGAACTCCGGTGCGGCTCTCCAAAAGCAGGAAGCGGACTATAATGCAGTGCATTCTGGGTAAATACAATGACAGTCTAGTGCCAGCGGGAGATATTGCTTGTTTTTTTACCCAAAACAAAAGAAGAATTCTACAACTACTAAAATCTGACTCTACTGCATTTTTGTTTTCATTTTGTGAAGAAGGAAGTTGCGTTAAATTATTCTTAAGTGGTTTTTGGTGCAGCGCCCCCACAGGTGATGGGACGAACAGTTTTTCAAAGTGTTTTATTCAATTGACAGAGTGAAATGTGAACGTGAATTACAGTAGCTGAAAATATTCCAGATGTTGCCATTTTGGTCCCCACTGGAACCGAGTCTACCGAACTATCAGGTGTGAAAATGCCCTCAGAAGCCAAGATCTTATTTTTATTTTCAAACTGATAGTCCGGGAAGCTTATTTCCATTGGGTTCAAAATTGCAGCATTTGTTGCTTTTTCAGCTGCTGCGGTTTTCTTTCACACCACAAACTAATTGAAAACTGTTCCCCTCCACACCTGGTGTGGTGGCGCTGCATCAAGAACCACTGAAAGAAACTGAAGACACAGAGCACAACTTTCTTCTTCACAAAATGCAAGCAAATATGGAGTAGTATCAGATTCTAGTGGTTGGAGTATTTCTCTATTGCCTTTAATAAAAAAAACACAAGCTTTTTCTCCCTCCAACACCAAACTCTCATGTTTGCTTTGATCGTATTTACCCAGAATGCCTTGCCTTACAGTCCATTTCCTGCTTTTGAAGCGGTTTCCGGTCTGCTCGGTGTTCACATATGAATTTAAACCACACCAGAGTTCCCTTCATCTGAACCGAGGTCGAGGTTTTTAGTCGGACCAGAGTTTGCTTTTTTAAATAAGAGTTCGATTACAAACTCACGCCTCCCCAAATGAACCGCACTTTATAGGGAAACGGACTGGAGTTGGATTAAAGCGGACTGAACTGGACTGGTGTGAATGCATGTAGGATCAAACACTGAGTTCCATCTCTGCCAGCACTTGTGTAGAATGACCTGAAATCTGCTGAGTCGTATTGTTGAGGCTCAGTAGCCAGCTGGACTCTAACCGCCTGCTTCACGGCTTCCTGGAGGCCTTTTCCTCCATTCCAGGCCTCCAGGTTTAGCTGGCGTTGGACATCAGTCTTTAGGGACACAGCTGAAGTCGTGTTGACTCATTCAGCGGGCTGGCAGAATGCAAACAGTGGACGTTCTGTCCTTTTTCCACTCTCCTTGTTTATTCCGACATTTCCATTTAAACAGCGTAGGTTCTGCCAGAACAGGAATAGAGCACAAACACAAGCCGTGCAGGAATCACTTCCAGATGTAGGTTAATGAGTGGAAACCGGTGGGCCTGGCTTCAGCGACAAGGCATGTGCCTTTAGTGAAAGTTGGGTGGAAACAGAAAATATCGTTCCGGGTTGAAACGATATTTTAAAGTCTAAAGTTTTACAGTTTGTTTAATTCGCTTCTGTTCGTGTTTTACAGGCTACTGACCTGTGCTGACCCGATGGTTTAATCAGCAGGACTAAAAATGAGCATCAGCAGCGATGAGGTCAACTTCCTGGTTTACAGATACCTACAAGAGTCAGGTACAGCTGCTTTCTGTGCCATCAGAAAACCTTGTAGAGTCGATTTAAAATGATCTCACATCCGCTGCTACAGCTAACCTTTGGAGACGACGCTAATGAGTGTCCGTCCTACTCTCCGATTTTTCCCACCATCCTCCAGGCTTCTCCCACTCAGCATTCACCTTTGGCATAGAGAGCCACATCAGCCAGTCCAACATCAATGGAGCCCTGGTGCCCCCTGCTGCCCTCATCTCCATCATCCAGAAGGGCCTGCAGTATGTGGAGGCCGAAGTCAGCATCAACGAGGTCCGCTTCTTTTTAATTAGGAGAAAAACCTTCTTTGTAGTTTCGCTCCTTTTCCCAACGTCAGTCCTCCTACGGACGATGACGCGCTTCTGTGTGGTGTGACTGTGAAGCTTGTTGTCTCTGTCTAGGACGGGACCCTGTTTGACGGACGGCCCATCGAGTCACTGTCTCTGATCGACGCTGTCATGCCGGATGTGGTCCAGACCCGGCAGCAGGCCTACAGAGACAAACTGGCTCAGCAGGCGGCAGCAGGCAGCAGCAGCAGCACGGGGCCTCAGGGAGGTTCCAAGAATGGGGACGGGGGACCCGCTAACGGAGAGGAAAACGGATCACATGCCTTAGCCAGTAAGCTAACTCCATGCACACCATTCTGCTCCTTGTGTGATTTGTAGGGAATTTAGGATAAGTCAAGATAAAAGTGCTCTGAGAAGTGAGGGAACTTTTTTTTTACTCAGGGTGCTTTAGCATGCATCCTTATAAAATATTAAATTCAAAAATTAAGACCTTGTAATGTCTTAAAGGAGCAGTACTATGTAAAATCTACTTATTTTTTAGTTTTACATGAAGTTATAATGTTATTTCCCCATCAAAAACACATCTGGAGTGCTGTTTTTATTCTTTCATGTATGCTTGATAAATCTTTCAATCTCCATGACAATCATTCAGCTGTGGAAACCGCCTGATTGGCCCTAGCCCTGCCTTCAAGGTGTAGCTCCTCCTCTGAGCTGCAGTTTCCAAGCTTCTGCGTCATAGTGGCTCCCTTCCCCGCAACTCCCGCACTCAGCTCCTTCAGACAAGCCAGCAGCAATTAGCTTCTGGTGGAACTGTACCACATGTTGTTTGTTTCCCCTACCTGATGAGTCATCATAGGATTTACTTCTCAGTGCAGCACTGAAAAAATTCTCTTGATGACTTCCTGAAGGCGGAGTTTCAGAATGAACAAGAGCTTCTTAAAGAGACAGAGGCACAATTGCCAAGCATTATATTGTAAAATCAATTTTTTTTTTTTGCATTATGTTTGATATATACAGCATTTTCATATCAACTCAAGGTGACATAGTACTTGATCGTGTTAAATACTGGTGCTGTGTCTCAAAAATACAGGCCTTTAAATTCGTAAATAAAATTGTATACTTGCATATGTGTTTTTTTTTTCCCCCCTGTGAGATAAAATATCAAGTCATAGATCCAAGAAAATTTCTCAGGTGCTAAACAAAAGTTGTTACCATGACAACCCCAGCAGATCCTGGAGTCATATTAAAGCACTTTGTGATACTCGCTCTCAAAATGGACATCCTGCATGTTCCCCTGCTCTAAATCCCAGTGGAGCCACTCACTTCATGGAAACAAGTTACTGTGGTGAACAACAGGAAGAGCACCGCTTCTCATCCTTTGTTTTGATATCTTTCTTTATTTTGTGTGTGTGCGTGTGTTTTTTTTTTTTTCTTTTCTTCCAGATGCGTGAACACAAGTGTGTCATTTTTTTTGTATTCAAGAAAAATTGAAATAATCTAAAATCCCTATCGGCAGCTCAGTGCTGAAACACCAGAGTTCGGCCTCAGAGTCTGGAATGTGTGCGGGTCTGACTGATTATTTGTGTCATAGCCAGCGAATCCTTGGTTTGACTGTGTCCCCTTCCCTGTGCTGTAGATAACCACTCAGAGATGATGGAGGTGGACCGGGATGTGGAGATCCCCCAGAGCAAAGCCATGGTCCTGCGAGGCCACGAGTCGGAGGTTTTCATCTGTGCCTGGAACCCGGTGAACGACCTCCTCGCCTCTGGGTCAGCGCCGCCTTTCTGTGTGCGGAACGTGTTTCAGAGCGGTCGTGGCGTTTTTAATCGATTTTCTCAGAGAAATGTCGTCCATCTTATGCTGAGACAAAGACAGACTTTGAAATGGCACGAAGAACTAAATTAGACAGCGAAAAGTACATTAAAAGTGTACACTTGTCGATGCAAGAAAAAAAATAATCGCAAATATCAACCCAAAATACCGGTCGACCAATGATCTTCGTTTTTCTACTTCGAAAAACGCAGAAGTATTTTGACAATTAATCCTGTTTCTACATGTCTGCATACTGCTGCTAATGGAAATGATCCTGATCTGATGGGGTTTTATTTCGCTACCATAGCAACACGTGAATGCACGAGGTTGATATCCCAGGGAAAGATCTGGCAGCAGAAATCGCACCTCGTCTTTGACGCTGCAGTTCACAGCGGCTCTGATCCGTCTACATGTTTTTCTGCTTTCTGCGTGTTTTCTGTTCATCACACACTCGGTTGCTGGAGGAAAACACTGTTTCTCTTTGCTCCTGTTTAATGAAGAAGTCAGAGTCACCCATTGTGTTGTTCTGAGTCACAACGCCCACCATTTGAATCAGCTGTGCTTTTCTCTGCCGCTCTGCGTTTACATCCCCGGAGCTCGTTAGCACGGCTCCACGGAGATTAAATCAGAATTAAAAACAGACACTGTCAAATAAACACGCCCTGTGAAAGTGAAGAAACAATGACAATTCACATAGAAGGCTAAATACGCAGGGGAAAAAACCCCCTCAATTGACCAGATAAATTACTTTTTTTTTTTCCCTTTGCCTTGTAAATCGTCCCTTTCTTTTTATTCTGATCCAGGTCAGGAGACTCGACGGCGCGGATCTGGAACCTGAGTGAGAACAGCACGGGGGGCTCCACCCAGCTGGTCCTGAGGCACTGCATACGGGAGGGCGGCCAGGACGTCCCCAGCAACAAGGACGTCACCTCGCTGGACTGGAATGTGAGTGTGTGGAGTCTAACCTAGAAATGTTTCTAGATCTGGACATCAAAGCGCTGACGACCTTCCATCTCGTCACAACATTTTTTAATTTTCCCACAAGAAAAGTACTATTTTCTTCCTCTCAATTTTTAAGTAGCATAACATACATCTTTTGATTTTATTATTACTGTCATTGTTTTTTATTCATTTATTAAAACATTTATTTTTATTTTTAAACATTTTGTCTTTTAATATTTTTTAAATTTATTTAATCTATTTTCATCATTTTGATATATTTTTCATTTCTGTATTTGTTATTTGTTCATTTTTATTTGTGAAATGCGAGTATTTTGTATCCCAAACTGTAAAATATGGTGGTGGCTGCATCATGCTGCGGGCACAGAGAAGCTTCTCATACCTGATGGGAAAATGGGCGCAGCTAAATACAGAGCAATCCTGGGAGGGAATGAGGAGAGCAACAACCTTCAGCAAAACTGAACGGTTCAGATCAAAGCATAGTCGGGTGTAAGAATGGCCTAGTCAAAGTCCAGACCTAAATTAGTATAGTACGAACAAATGGCAGGCTATTAGCAGCAAAAGGTAGAAAGAAAATTAAGGTCACACCGAAGACTTTTTACTACAAGGCTTCATCTTTTTGGACTATTTTCCATCGTTAAAAAAAAAGAAAAATAAAGTTGTATTGGATATGGCGTGTGAATACTTTTACAAAGCGTTGTGTAATAGTTTATTATTTATCAATCTAACCTGCAAAGGACATTACCTATAGTTATTGGTTGGGATCAGCCACAAAACTGGAATCCCTGTTTCCAGACACAATGCCATTGTTCCAACAAAACAAATACTTATTATTCCACTGCTAAGGTCACGAGCAGCATAAAATGAAAGCAGACGTTTTCCTCTTAAAGTCTCACATGAAAAAAAACAATAAACTCAATAATTATTCACCTTTAAATGAAGGTGAAATCCATTTAAATGGCAGTCTGAAGCTAACAAGAATCCCGTCTCTCTTCCAGAGTGAGGGCACATTACTGGCCACCGGCTCATACGACGGCTTCGCCCGGATATGGACGAAAGACGGTAACACACACACACACACGTACACACACGCACACACACAGCTTTAATCACACGGCAGCTGCACAAAACACACCTCGTTTATCTCCTTCCTGGAGTCTGATTGTTGTGCTCTTCAGGAAACCTGGCCAGTACTTTGGGTCAGCACAAAGGGCCCATATTTGCACTCAAGTGGAACAAAAAAGGCAACTTCATCCTCAGCGCCGGAGTAGATAAGGTGAGGCTTATTGATTTTCACCTGGGGTTTGGCTGCTGGCCATATATTTGTGATTTCAAACTTTAAATTGATTGTTCTTGGGTTTGTTTTCTAAATCTGAAGCAGAAAAGCTGTTTTCAAGTGAAGGTAGCTGCACTTCCATTTACAAACGTGCAATTAACAATCACAAATATAAAGACAGGGAAAGCATTTTGTGCAGATTTCTGACGAATCGAGGATGAGATCACACATCAGCTTCTTGTTGCTCTAAATCAGTGGGTCCTTTTCCCCGGCCCCGCAGACCAGTACCGGCCCGTGGACCAATTGGTACCGGGCCGCACAAGAAATAATTAAATATTTCCGTTTAATAACCCTAACCCTGAAGGATCTTTTATTTTGAAAATCCTTTAACCAGATTCTCTCGGTTACGTCTGACGCGCCAACAACCGCTCTATGTGCCGCATTAAGCACTAGACCAGGCTCTCCGTTGCGCGATGTCAGCTGTTTTGGGATTTCCCTCCCTGCTTGCATTACTACGCTGTCTGATTGGCTACCTGTCACATTTAATAGGCAGCCATTTAACAGGCTGCGTTCTCGCCCACTGTCAGGGAAAAGCCCCACAGGCTGTGATAGTCGGGCCCCCTCCTGGGGGCCGCAGTAAAATTGCCAAGCCTTGACCTAAATGTTCAGAGATCACTGCTCTAAATGTTTCTGAAGAGTCAGAAACGCATCAATTGATGAGTAAACACTGCCATCTAGTGTATTAAAGCATAACAACATGTTAACTCTATTAGGCGGTGCTGGTAAGACTCTTTAGAACAGAAATAAAACAGTTTAATTGTAATTGCATGCAAATTAAAGCAAAAATGCATAACATGATCTCATAATCTTTTCTTTTTCGAAACATAAGAGCAATTATTTTATTTTACTGTAAAATTCACGTGGCAGATCATGAGTTGTGATGTTATTGATTACATGTATTAATTAAGTACGGGATACATTTTAAAGAATACACTCCTGTTGGGCAGAATTATTTCATAATAAGTAACAAATAAACTCACTTAAAAAAAACACACAATTTCCTGAACCTAGTCGCTTCTTTACATCCGTTCTCTTGCAGTCTTCTAGTGTAACAACAGAGGGAAATGCAGCTGTAAGATGTTGATTCAATATGTGGAGTTAGTAGCCAATTATTGATTATTAATTAGCTTTTTGGGCTATTTCATTTAGCGTTTCATTTAGTAGACTTTTTTGTAGTTTCGGTGACTCCAGCCTGTTTAAAATATTATTGGATTTTAGGATTCCTAATCTTGTACATCACATTTTCCATTTGTTGCTAGCACAGATTGTAGACACGTTGCATGTTGTTGTTTACATCCGGAAAGGCCCACAAGTGTGATGACGTATTGAAAGGTCAATTTAAGGGTTTTATAAATCAATATGAAGGCATTCAAAAAAATTTTTAAACCCAGCCGTGTTTCCAATCTGCATGTATCATCTTATTTTACCTTGTATTTTCTTAATTTCTAATCTTGAGCTTTTATCTTTTCTTCTTTTTTTTTTTTTTTTTGTCTGTCAGTTTTGTCCCTCTGCACTTTTTCATGTGCAATGCCCAAAAAATTATTTCCCCTTTTAGCACCGCTTTTAACATATCCAACAAGATTGCTGACGAAATTCTGGATAATCTCGACTCTGCACTTTTTCTGTTGTCTCAGAATCATTCAGAAAACACTAATTTAAAGTCTTTGTTTCACTTTTCAAATTGGGACGTAAAGTAATGGAACTCTCTTCCTCTCTCTCTCCACACAGACAACAATTATCTGGGACGCACACACAGGGGAAGCAAAGCAGCAGTTTCCTTTCCACTCAGGTGAGAGACAACTGCCAGCTGCTATTTTTCACTCCACTTTTCAAGAAGCGCTCTCATTTTCAGACGTTACTCTACGTGTTAGAATTTGAGGTTCTCTCTGTCATCAGGTGTTTTTACACCCAGAGAAATATGTCTCATGTTGTTTGCTAAGATAATCTTCTCATAGGTCACTTAGATCTGATCGCAACAGGTTAGAATAACATTTTATATCCAGATCGTGACTTCCATGTGTTTGTGTGTTTCCGTGCCAACAGCACCAGCCCTGGATGTGGACTGGCAGAACAACAACACGTTTGCCTCCTGCAGCACAGACATGTGCATCCACGTGTGCAAGCTGGGTCAGGACAGACCCGTCAAGACCTTCCAGGGACACTCGGTATGACAGCCGTCACGATTCTCACTCACGCCGCGCGCACGCTGGAAACACGGGGTCTGCTCAGTCATGTTCACCCTCAGATTTCAAACCGAAAAGTGTCAGAGCATCAAACCAACGCTAACGTCAGATAGAGATAACAGTATGTGGAAAAATTGTTAAAGCTTGATTATGCCACTTTTATACAAAATATGTTTATTACATATATGTTAAAACTGTTGCCATGTTGTGACGGAGTCATATCGATCTCCTTTCACCTCCTCTTTCAAAAACAACCAATCAGAGCCAGGAGGAGGGCCTTGGTGCCCTCCTTACATCCAGTAATTTTCCAGTAACTTACCGTTACTGGAAAATTGTTTATCCGCCGTCATTGGTTGCTATGCTAACTTGCCTTAGTATTTATGACAGGCTGTGTCAGCTGTGGCTTTGCAGAGAGCAAAAGCCACACAAGTTTGTGATTGACACCACTAAAACCCACCTCTTGGCTTTGATTGGTTGTTTCTAGTTAGAGCTGTAAGAACGCAGAGAAACTCCCTTTTTTTTCCCCAGATTATCCACCTCTTACCAAACCGTCACCACATATGGCGACAGTTTCAATAACTATGGAAAAACATATAGAATTTTTTCAATAAAAGTTAAATATTGCAGCTTTAAGTCAGACATAACTGTTATTAAACACAAAGGCTGAGCTTAGTGTCACTTGATTTCTACCAGATATAAACAATCAAGGACCTTTAAGTAGAGTCTCTCCAGTAACAGAAATTGGGCTAAGTTATAATAAAAGCAGCATTGCAGTGGAGAAAGAAAGCTTTTGCTCTAAAATAGTTGGTGTCTTTTTCTTCAGCATCTCTAATTCTCATCACACGTTCTTCATTTTCATTTAAATCATGCTCATACAGAATGAAGTGAATGCCATAAAGTGGGATCCCACGGGCAGCTTGCTGGCCTCCTGCTCAGACGACATGACGCTCAAGGTCTGCAGTCTGTATGCCAGCATGTTTGTTAATGGACCGTATGTCGAATTCAGAGATTTATTGCAGTCATTGCCGCCGATCCTTCTGCTGTAGATCTGGAGCATGAAGCAGGATTCGTGTGTCCATGACCTCCAGGCCCACAGTAAAGAAATCTACACCATCAAATGGAGCCCCACGGGCCCTGGGACCAACAATCCCAGTGCAAACCTCATGCTGGCCAGGTACGAGTTCAGAGACGCCGACTTTTTTCTTGTTTTTTTTTTTTTTTTCTGCTCTCACAAGGCTCTTGTTACACCACAGATCATTTTTACTGTTGGAAAATCAGCCAAGCACTGAAACGTGGATGTATTCAAATGAATAAAAATTGTATTTGATGGTTCTCTATTAATAACTTTAATAACATTTTCTACTTGTCTTTCTTTTTTTAAAGAATAAACTAAATTTTGTGTTTTCCTGCAACAGTTCAATACTAAAATTTTCTTCCATTTTTGGAAAATCTTGAACATGATTTAAAAGTCTGTCTATAAGTACTGTGAGAAATTTGCACTATGTATGTTTGATCACCATTTATCAAAAGTTCAGTTGTTAAACTGGATGCAAGAAATGGCAAAAAGGTGCATATATTTTGCTTTATTTTGATTTAAAGTCAATTAAAATATCAGACAAGCATTTTTTTTTATTTTATTTCACTCTTCTGCTGTGTGCAATCAATGGTTGAAGTCTTTTCCAAAGAAAATACATTAATGTCGTCTGCCAACAGAACAAATTATAGCAGCTTACAAACAAACCCTGTTTGGGCCTCTGATAAGGATGCAGGACAAAACTGCGGAGTGTTTAACTGAAGCAGAAGGATCGTTGGCAGCCTGTCACTGTGTGGAAAGGCTATAAAAATGTATATATTTATAATATGATAGTGATGCAAAATTTTAAATCGGTGCATCTCAAATACTAATTAATCAATGTTTTGTTTTACGATTCCTAGAGGTGCACCAGTTACAGTTTTGTGACCGATCTTTAAAACTTCAAAAAAACTGACCTGCTGATCCAGTTTTTCATCATTATTACAACTGACACTGTCAGTTCCACAAACTTCCACAAATTTGAAAGGTCAACATTTACTTTCAATCTTAAAATCTTATTTTATTGAAAAAAGCGATTCAGCACCCGTGATGCAAAACCCAAAATTAAATAAATCGGGCCGGCCGACCGATCAATTGGTGCACCCATGACCATTTGGTGGCGCTACAGTTTCTGGTCATTAGTTTTATATATATATATATATGTTTTATATATATATATATTTTGCAGCACATACCTTCATATTCGTGACTCTACGTCCGCTTTTCCTTCCCTTAAAGCGCGTCGTTTGACTCGACCGTGCGCCTGTGGGACGTGGAGCGTGGAGTGTGTATTCACACACTGACCCGCCACCAGGAGCCCGTCTACAGCGTAGCCTTCAGTCCTGATGGCAAGCACCTGGCCAGCGGCTCCTTCGACAAGTGTGTTCACATCTGGAATACTCAGGTCTGGAATAAACTGTGCTTCACTTACAGATAGAGGCTGAAACCAGGCTGCAACTGTATTTTATACACGCTGGTCTAAGAAAACTTTATGTGTCTGCAGACGGGTGCTTTAGTTCACAGCTACCGGGGGACCGGTGGGATCTTTGAGGTGTGCTGGAACGCCACAGGGGACAGAGTAGGAGCGAGCGCGTCAGACGGATCGGTGAGTTTTCCTCTCTGTATTACTATGATTAGGATTGTGGGTATTCTTAAATGAAACAGCTCTAAACCTGGGTTAAATGAAAAACCCCAAAAAACTAATAATATACACTGCTCAAAAAAATAAAGGGAACACTCAAATAACACATCCTAGATCTGAATGAATGAAATGTTCTCATTGAATACTTTGTCCTGTACAAAGTTGAATGTGCTGACAACAAAATCATTGTTGATTGTCAATCAGTGTTGCTTCCTGAGTGGACAGTTTGATTTCACAGAAGTTTGATGTACTTGGACTTATATTGTGTTGTTTGAGTGTTCCCTTTATTTTTTTGAGCAGTATATATATAGTATATACACACACACATACATGTATTATCTTTCAGTTCAACTAGATGGAGCCACTCCCTAAAGGATAGATCTTACAGCAAAAAAGCACAATTTTATTCAATTAAATAATTTTAAAATGCACTCTAAATATTAATAATGTGGTCAATGACTGCTAAAGCTGCGGTATTTAACTTTTATAAAAACTATTTCTTTTGCATATTTGTTGAAAGTTTCACTATGTTGTGACACTTTGATGCGAGATAAGGCTTATGTGGTTAAATGAAAAATCTGCACAGTGTGTAATCGATTTGATTAATCAATTACTAAAATAATCATTAGTTGCAACCTTAATTTGAATACTCAATATCCTCGCATCTCGATCCACATTTCCTCTCTTTTCGTAGCAAACTACACAAACAACCTCGCAAACGTTGCAGGTGTTAACCCCAGACCCAGTTTCACCCAACGGTCTGAGACCCAAAGTCTCTGCAGCGGAGATGTTTCTGTCAATGCAAGTCTGCAGACGGAGAGCAGAGCATCTCCCAGTGTGAACTGATAAGAAGCTGCCACCCTGCAGAGGCTGAATGTCTTGTGAAAGGGCAGGGGAAATAAAGAAAAACACCCCGTCTAACTTCTTGTGGTTTCTGTTTTGCAGGTTTGTGTGCTCGAACTGAGGAAATGACACTTGTGTGTCGTGTAGCTGTGGACCGACTACGAATGTGTACATAGCCAAAAAGACTGTCCCTGCCTGTCCGCCACACTGCTGTCTGTCCCATCAGGTTCCGCTTCTTCGTGGATCTCCCACAGTTCGTCACGCCTGCGCCGTACAGACATGGGACGATCTCCCCAGCGTCACTTATACCCCCCATTGGGTCAAACAAAACTCCGGCATCCTTCTGTTTTCACATGTCAATCAGAACTGTCGCTGCGTGCATATCATACCCATCGGAATCTGGCAGCCCACACAGAACTACATTTGGACGTCACTGGATTTATCTTGTGATGTGTAAGAACGAGGCAAGGGAAAGTTTTGATATGCGTATCTCTTCATTCACAAAGCTATTCATTTCCTGTTAGTGAAATATGCCAACTCATTCTTTTTAAGTTGTCGTCGGTTTTAAGAGTGAGCAGAGCCTTGCAAAAATATTCACATCTCTTCAGTTTTTAAGTCGGAACCGTAAACTTTCCTTCTATTTTATTGGGACTTTGTGTGATAGTCCTACACAAATAAGCAAATTGTGAAAAATTTGGAAGAAAACAACTGGACTAGCGTTAGCTTAGCCAAGTTGAATAAATAATACCAATGATTAAGTCTTTTCTCAGATTCCTCAATGGATTTAGGTCTGGGCTTTGATTCGACCACTCTGTTAGTTGAACCTCCATCCCAGTCTGAAGTCTTTTTCACCAAGGTGTTTAGCTCCAGCCATGCTCTGACCACCTTCTCTATTTCTACAGAAAAAAAATAAATAATGCATCGCCACACCATGATGCTGCCACTACCATTTTTAACTATTGGGATAGGAAAGTGAGCCTGATCTGTTTCACATGTTGGTTGTTATCCTACCAACTGATCTGATCTGGTTATTTTAAAGGCAGTTTTTAATCAGAGTATATGAGGCTGAATACAAACACACACTGCAAATTTTTTTCCCCATTTTTCTAACCTCTTTCTCTACTGGTGAAACCCAGACGGTGATGCAACAGTTGCTCTTTCTCTCCCTTTCTTCTAAAAGGGCGTCTTCTCTTTCCTAAAACGGCTGTACCCGGTTTCCCAGTACCCGACCTACATGACGCACAGCAGTCGACAGTTGTTGCCACTCATTATCACAAACACACAGGTGACAGACAGACAATTTGTTTGCAGTGTTTAGGTTTTGGTTTTGAAGACAAGTCGGCTGTTGATGAAGCAAACATCCAGATGTATGCTGCTTCGTTGAATCTTATAAGATACCATTACACCGTCATAACTGCGACCAAAGCAGTAGGCGTTTGAAGTGGTTTTGCACTTTAGCCTAAATTGAGGGAAGATTCAATCAATCTGAAACTTGTCTTTCGAAGCAGGTTTATCGGTCATCTTCAACTCGCATCAATCAAAAAGGACCTGTTACATATCCGCCACAAAACTTACTCGTACCTTCATTTGCTTTGATAAAGCCAGCAGTGTCTGAACTGGATCCCTCTGACAATGAAATGGTATTTTATTCCCGTTTGGTTTTGGGTGGGCAGGAACAGCACTAACACCGATCCCATGTTTGCTATGTCGGAAAGCCCTCGAAGGTTTTGTACTTTTGTAATTTTGATTCGTTTGTAGCCACGTACTCAAAACGACAAAAAGAAAAACAAACAACAAAAAAAAAAAAAAAAACAACAGATGTAATTGTTGGTGTAATATAACACAGAACATGTAAATACCAATTTTCTGAATTTTTTTTTTTTGGGTGTCTTTCCACAGACCTATGTTGTACTTTGTCACGGTTGCAGCCTGCAGCCTCCTGATCAGACTGTTGGTATATCACTCAGATCTTAAGGTCTAGAATAAAATCTATTTTGATAAAATTTGTGTTTTGTGGCTTTGCTCTGCACCAGAACAACAGCTGCTGCTTTGGTTCACTTACACCAGTTCCCTGACGCTGGGGACAAGCTGTAACTGAAGCCTCATTCAGTTACAGCTTCAGCACAAAGGAGGAACCATCCACCCATCATCTTCTGCTTAGTCAGATCGATGGGGTGGCAGCCCATGTAGGAAGGCCCAGACTTCCCTCTCTCCAGCCAGTTGTTCCACCTCCTCCGGGGGAATCCTAAGGCGTTGCCAGGCCAGCTGAGAAGCACCGTCCTTCCAGCGTGTAGTGGATCTTCCCCTGATGTGCCCAGAACACCTCACCAGGGAGGCATCCTAACCAGATGCCTGAGCCACCCAATTGGCTCCTCTCGACGTGAAGGACCAGAGACTATTCTGAACCCCTCCTGGATGACTGGGCTTCTGTCTCTAAGGGAGAGTCCAGACACCCTTTAGAGAAAAGTCATTTCAGCTTGTATATGTGACCTTGTCCCTTTAATCACTACCCAAAGCTCATGACAGTAGATGAGGGTGGGAATGTATATCAACCAGTAAATCAGAGTTTCACTTTTTAACTCAGCACTCTCTTCACCACGACAGTAGTGACAGAAAAAGGAACTATCAACAACACTTTTGCTCCACCCTTCAACCAAATTGTGGCGAGCAAGCTCTGCAACAAGGGAGAACATTGCACTACAGGCACCCATTTTCCGGCTAGCACTAACTACCATCATCCTACCCTGCAACGCTGCAACACTCATGCTGCCAAGAGATCAGTTACACATGCGGCTTTATGCTCTGCTCATCAAGAGGCAGAGCGGAAAGAGCCTTGCCTGCTTAAGCTGCTGGAGCTCAGCAGCAAACTGAAATGGGGGAAACATGCATTCAGACACCAATGCATGCAACAGTCAATCACTGATGTTGTGAAAAAAAACGAGACATTTCTCAAAAATGCCGGCGCATTGTTTCTGCTATCTCATCTGGTCCAGCCTGGATTCCTGCAACGGTTTCTGCTGTGGTTCCTACAGCGCAGTTCTGTTTCTGGTACAACGACGCTAAATGTGCGCCTGACGGTCCTTCAGATTATAATGCTAGTTTGATGTATGGGAACAAACAAGAATGAATTTCTGTTGAGTCAGGCAAACATTTGAAACACAAGCTAGTAGATTCCAGTAGCTTTTTTTGCGTGTGTGAATTCTACCAAACTTTTCTACCAAACAGGTGTCTAAAAGTTCTCAACATGACCTGTTTTCTTTTAAGAGGAAATGTCAAAATACTATTTTATTTTATTAGTGTTGTTATGGGTTGGTGGACCTCAACGTCAGCAAGTAATTCAAAAGCACTGCGGATGTGAGTTATCGGAGCAGAGATGGTGGTTTTGTTCACAAAATGACTTTAGTCTTTAACTCCCTCCTAACTCTTGGCCATACTATCACATAAATACTAATTAAAGTATTTAAAATGAAATTAGAAATTTTAATTGCAGCAGACAGACATGTGCACCCTTTAGAAAAACAGTCCTGCTCATCACATAGACACACACACACGCACACGCACTCACCCACACACACCCATGCATACACACACATTGTTGCCTAAAGAAGAGGAAGTTCCTTTTGCAACAATGGTCATTCGGGCCAGTCAGTTCAGTTTTAGTTTCATCAGGATATGAGCCATAAAAATGGTGACACAGGTATGAAAAATCTGCAATATCAAACTTGAATTTTAAAAAGTGTTATCAGGATAGCTATGAGCAATACTGGCTTTAGGGTCTGAGGTTATATATAGTTCAGGTTGAGCTTTTGAAATGCTGATCAGATGTGCCCAACTGTAAACACAATATCTTGTTGGTATGATTATGCATTGTAAAAAATTGCATGAAAGTAAAAAAAAAAAAAAAAAAAACCCAAAAAGAAACATCCAAAATCAGAGAGAAAAACTGTCCAAACGAGTCATCTGAAATAGAAACAGTTTATCTGTTCCAATATTATTCCAATGTTAACGTTTTCTGGTCTAATATTAATGCCATTACAAAAAAATCCTATTATACTATTAAGAGACCCAACTCTTCATAGTAAGACCCAGCAATCACTGTTAATCAAGTGACTGCTGGAAATTTCAGCGATTTCATTAAAATCTCTAAAATACATGAAAGATTTGAATGAAATAAACAAGAATGCTGTTTATTTCATGGACAATTTGACCTCTGATATTTCTGATCTCATTAATCTTGTGATCATGTTGTGTACTTTATTCCTACACGTGAATTGAAGAATACCTCCGCTATTTATTGAACATTTCGAGCCTGCTTTAGTAATAAGAAAAACTACCACGATTTACCAAAACAATATCTAAAACAATGCTGCTTCATTTGTGCTATGACATGTTGGGTTCTGACTGCTTTCTTTGTTGACCCTTTGACCATTACGTCATTCAATCATTCGAGGCGCCATGTTGGACGAGAGTATTGAACTGAGCGACTGAAGTTGTTTTCGTGGCTTTTACGTATTCCAATTAGTCTGTGAGCGTAACCTGGTTCGCCAAAATGCAACATTTGATACCTTTCTAATCACACTTACTTATAAAGTGTATGAACGTCAATCTTCTTACCTTTGTAAAAAAAAAAAAAAAAAAAAAAAAAAAAAAAAACTGTTCGCATGATTGACGGCTGCTATCCATCCCAAACGTTACACAATAAGATCATGAGTTCGGATTTCGCCCCTGTCTGTTCGTGCAGGCGACCCCACAGCACTCTGTGGCCATTTTGTTACTGCGACACCAACCTAATAAAAGCAACACGAGGCTATCAAAATGTGCGTTTCGTGGCAGAATTCGCAGGAGCTCACGGGTTGCTATGGGAACGGCCGTCATGGCGGAGCGGGCCGCGTTGCCAAGAGAGTGACGTCACGGACCAAAGGTCAGCTCTCATTGTTTTTTTTAAAAGAAAATTATTTTTTATTTATTTACAAAACAACTGGTCGCTTCACGATCTCTGGAAGCTGCTGCATCAATGTCAGACTTAATTCAGCTTGAATTAAGTCCGACATTGACTTCATTGCACGTTTCGAACGCCGTGCTTGTCCGCCGAATCCAAATCAAGTTAGAAATAAGACAGTAAAAACACAAGTCATTAAAGATAACCACAGTCAACAGGTAACCGTAAAATTAATTTAGCAAGTTAAAAAAAAAAAAGACTTTTCTTGCTGTGTGTCATTTGTTGACTCGTGAAGAGAATGATTTTTTTTTCTTTCCTTTTTTTTTTTTTTTTTTTTTTTTTAGAGGCAGATCAATTACACGCCATGGCTCAGCGCCGGAGGAGGTAATGTGAGTATCTCTGTTTGCTAAGTACTAAGCTAATGGTAGCAACATAAACATCAGGAACTGGCTTGCCAAGGTTGTTGGAGGAAAGACTGGCGAAACCAGTTTTACCATTAAGATTTTTACTTCATCTGTCCTGAAAAGACATTCACAGCTGTTTGTCACTTTGCCACCACACAAGATCTATGTATTTTGGGCACGTCACGTGCTGCATGAAACAGACTTTTCCAAATAAGAACCCTGATGTGTGGCGTGGCTGCGGCCCCCAGGAGCCAACACCATCCTGCCACGATTTAGTTTGTAATTTCCAGTTGCTTTGCAAATCTAGAGAAAACGCCGCCAAGCTCAGCCTGGGGGGAGAACTTCTCTAAAACAGCGAGATGTTTCACAGCCCTTGTTCTTATCTCTGGACTTTGACTGGGCCACTTTAAACTTATGCTACACGGTAGCTCTGGCTGTGTGTGTGTGTGTGGGGCCGTTGGAAGGTGGGCCAGGGCCAGACACCTTTGGCTGCAATTATGGCTAAGGGATTTTTTTTCTTTCTTCCCCAGGTTGTTCTGCATTTAGCTTCATCTTATCAGCTCTGACCTACTTCTTTGTCTCAGCTGACGAAAAGCGTCCCTCATGACGTTGTGGAGATGATGTTTTTAAAGCCACTGCAGGGTTGGCTTTCTGCCGCACCTCATATTTGTCAGCCAATAAGACCTGCTGTCTTTCAGCTGTCTCTTTCTTCTTACTCTTTTTTTGTTGTTGTTGTTGTTGTTGTTTTCAAAACCCATATCTGTGGATTGGGGGGCTAATGATTACACCATCAATAGATGGTCTTTGGGTGTTTTTCCAACACAACCCTGCTTTAACATTCTCACCGCCCTGCCTCACATGTTCCTTGGTCCTCCAGGACGCTGTTTAGCTCTCTAATGTCCCGTCAAACCTCTGAGGTCAGAAACAGAAGACCTGCAGTCATGTTGAGATGAAAGAAAAACGCTGACGGACAGATACCTGAAGGGGTGCACTGATTTTCTTTACTTTGGGAGATCGATGATTGGCCGACGCTTATGTGAAGCCGACCTTATCCACCTCTGCAAAGGTCTAAAAATCAGCCGCTCTGCTGCGAGAGATGTTTGACTGTTAGCCCCGCCCACTGGGTCACGTCTGTAACAATAGTTGTCCCCATTGTTGCCATTTCAGCGACTGTCTTGATGTATTTTGCAACATTTTGGACAAAAAAAAAAATAGAGAGAGAAAATCAGCATCGGCTGAAATCAAAAACTGCTATCAGTGCATGTCTAAAATGAAGACAGTCGCTCGCACTTGATTTTATTTAGGGGTAGCAAAGTGAAGGGAGCTGTAAATAAATGCAAGCCACACTTTTAAGATTTAAAAAAAAACATTGTCTGTTTGGGAGGGGTGGGGGGTTTTATGAAAACGATCCTTTTCCTTCCTTTTCACAAACATGCGCTGCTTTGATTTGCTGTATCTCACAGGACGTTCCGTGGTTGTAATTGGACAAAAACGTGGAAACATTTAAGGGGTGTGACACTTTTGCGTAGCTGTATAGCTATTGGTGTCTTTTCAGAGATGAAAAGAGGCTTCTTAGGAGTTATGAAGCACTTGGTATTGTGAAATGAGGGGAAAAAAAAGGAAGTGTGAAACTGAACAACCTTTAGCTGTGTGTGTGTGTGTGTGTGTGTGTGTGTGTGTGTGTGT
>VMRN01000048.1:2082260-2093842 GCA_010277015.1 Poeciliopsis turrubarensis
GTGTGTGTGTGTGTGTGTGTGTGTGTGCGTGTGCGTGTGTGTGCGTGTGTGTGCGTGTGTGTGCGTGCGTGTGTGTGTGTGTGTGTCTGGTGTATTGTGTTATTAAATTGGGACAAAGACAGGAGGACACGCAGGATGCAGCTGCAGATTTTCCAATCGGCTTCGTTCGACGGCCGTTTGAGTCTCTCGGGTCTGGATCCTCCGGTCCTCTGCCTGCTTCACACCCGCCTTTCTGGGCTGCTGTGAAAGCAGGGCGGGAGAAAACAGCGCAGTCAGAGAACCTGGCTCTGTTTTTTTTTTTTTTTTTTTTGTTTTTTTTTTTTGTCTTCCTTTCTCTTTTATTACCAGCAACTTTACAATCAGCACTGTCGCTCTCAGACCAGGCGTCTGATTGAACTCTCTCTCTGGCAGAGAAGCGATGTGATCCTTCCCACGTTGGGTGGACTGAGAGCAGAAGCCTGCCCCACCTCCTCACCTCAGGACAGACGCTCACACTTGAAGCAGAAGGGAAAGTCTTTCAGAGCGGAGCCGGGGGAACGTGGAGCTACTCCGTCGACCCGGTGAGTGCTGGCTGTGCTCCTTGCTGTGGAATGTTTCCCACCCACGCCTCTCCTCCAGGCTTCAACGCTTGTTTAGACAAACGGTGACTCTCGCAGTCATGTTGAGATGACTGCGGACCTGCTCACAAATTATGTTTGTGAGCAGGTCCGGTTTTAGACTCACCTGTGGGTCAGAGTGCCACCCTGCTCTCATCTGTCCTCACGGAGAAAGTCAGTGGGGAGGGAAATGTCTCTTAAAAACAGGAAACTTCAGCTTGGATCGAGTCTCTGCTCGCCACCCGGCGAAGGAGCCTGATTAATTACTCCTAAATATGTCCATCTCCTTAAAGGCCCGGTTCACTTCGTCTGCTCTCACTGAGCTCAGGTTGTATTCATGTATCGCTGGGCTAGTTTTTCGTTTTAAGATGTTTTTTGCTAAACCGGCTATTTGGACGAATTGACGGCTGAATTAATCAGCTGACCTACTAATTGATTAATCGTTAGCTGGAGCACACGGACTCGAGAGAAAAGTGGCTGGAAGGAACAACATGTTTATCAGTGGTTGAGCTACAAATCTACAAAAAAAAAAATATACACACTCTGCATTTAAGATTGAAGAAAAGAATCATCGGTAAAAATGCTCTACCCAGAACTCCTCAAGTTCTGTAAAAAAATTAAAATGCTGCTAACCACTTTTTGTGGGCCAATTATTCATAGATTAATAAAAGAAAAAGGAACAGTTTTCTCGTTAAGCAGATTGGGTCGGGCTGTTCACTTCTTGTTTTTGACATTTTGGCTGCATTTCCTTCCTTTGCTTCAAATGCTCAGGCACACGCTGAGCACGCAGCGATCAGCGGCGTGCTGTTGCACTTTACGCAATAAAATAGTGATTATTATTTAAAGAATGAATAGAATTATTTGTTTATTTGCATTTTTTTAATGCTGTTTAAGATAACACAATTAACATATATTTTCTGAAATGAAAAATCTGCTTGAGGTCAATTTTTCTCTATGATTAATTGATTAATCACCAGAATAATCAGTCCTGCAGGCAATAACATTTTGATTTTCTTCTAAGAATTATTTATTTATTAGTGCATTTTATGTATTTTTAATCTTGTATAAAGAAACATGAATTGCTTAATGGAAAACTGCAGACTGTCAATTTTTCTCTGATTAGTTGTCAGAATAATCTATATTTATCTTGAACATATTTTTACGTATTTGAAAAAATTAAGTTATGTATGATGTATTTCTAATATTGTATAAATAACCTTAAAACGGCTACATGAAAACTCTGTGAAATTTGCCTATTTTTCATGCGGTTGTCAAAGAAATCAATTACTGAAATGATTATCTCAGTTATTTCCTGTATGTCTCTGCTTGCATAAAAGGCCCACAAGCATATGAGCACATGTACTAAACTATCCATATGATATCATGTGGAAAAATGCTTCGTTTAGCCCACGGATGAAACAGTGCGACAAGAATCTCTTCATCACGCTTCCGGCACGCGGAGCCGTTCAGAGCCGGTGACCTCATTAGGTCCAGAGCAGGAAGTGATGTTTAAAAAGCTGTCAGGTCTCAGTGGGAGTCCTGTGCCCTGGGTGTGATCCAAGCCTCTCCCTCCTCCCTCCATCCCAGATTCGGCTCTGGCCCAGGCGGATGCAGGCTCTCCTCATCCGGCATTGTGCTGCTTTCACGCGCTCCCATTGTGTCCCAAAGTTTTCCGTGACCCTCAGCGCTTTTCGGCTGGCTCGCGCCGTAAGCCCCCCCCATTATCACCGCGCTCGCATCGCCACATCTGCTGCGTTGGCTTTTATCTTTCAGTGCCACCTCTCTTCAAGCCCCCGTTTCCCCTCCCCGACTACCTTTTGACTTTTCAGCGTACGCCGCTGTTCAGTTTCTGCGGGTAGACACAGTAAACACACACACACGCGCACACACACACACACACACAGGTGTTTTCTGCCACAGAGTTCAGCGTTGCCAGATAAGCTGTGGGCGGGTCGTTAAAATTTGGGCTGCTTTTCACAACAGTCGGCGGGTCTGTAGAAAGTTACAGAGGAAAATTCTTTTGAAATAGACGTCAGCGAATGGCAGAAAAGCACACAGCTTTTCATAAAACACCGTTATTTCACTTTGGACATCTCTAGAATCTGAAACATGTCACCATCAACAATTGGTCAATTGTTACTCAAGTGTCACTATGTATTGTAAAACACAAACGTGATGAAAATATGACACATCAACACTACAGCATCTCGATAGCGAGGTTCACGAGCCTTGTTGAGGGAGGGAGAAGTACGTCAGTCATGCTAGCTTGACTTTGGCAGCCTTAGCATGTAGATCTGCTGCAGAACTTGAACTGCTTGCTCCTAACCTGGAAAATTTTAGAATTTTGACGCGCAGAATGTGTAGAAACATCTTTAGATAATTGTAAAAATTTGAAAAGTGTGGCTTGCGTTTGTACGCTCCTCCCATTGCTTCTTCACCACAAAATAAAACTCAGTGCAACCAATTGTTATGAGTAAACATGCGGTCCCAGGCACTGTTTTTTTTTTTTTATTGAGCTTTTTTAATTTGTGTGTAGAAAACCTAACACTGCATCTATCCTGAATTTCCAGCAGAGTGGAAACACCCTGGGCAATCTGACTGAGCTTGAACGTCTTGTGCAAAGAAAAACAGGAGAAAATTGGCATTCTGTGACAGACGTTTCTGCAAAGTAATGACCACTTACCTAAAGCACCATTAGCCTGTCTCGGGCTTCATAAAATAGGTTGTAACCTAAGAAATCTGAAGAGTTGTGAATGTTTTCAGTAAATCGTAAGAGAACTTGGTGCTAAACTCCAACAGAAGAACAACCATTTATTTGCAACACTAAACCTTTCAGAGCCAGTCCTGGCCTCCGAGACCCACATCTGTATAACTTCATGCTCCGATTTCCATTTCCTGTTTTCAACACCAATTGCACTTCTTTATTTTTAACAAAAGGGCTTAAGAACAGTTAGTCACAACAATACTTGTGTTCTCTTTTTACAGAACTACGGACTTCATGGAGGGAAGATGATACACCGTATGATTGACAACTGTGTGTGTGAGAATGATTGTACCAAGATGGACAGCGTTTCCACGCCGAACCGTTGACTCCCAATACCACCCTTACGTTGGGCTGAATGAGCCAAGCTTAGGATGGAAGACCCGTCAACTGCTGCTCTAAGAAACTGTAGCAACGCTCTCGGACTCCTTCACCTCGCCGCCTCTAAACACACCCCTCTACCACCAGACGGGGCCCACCGTCAGCTGCTGGCCAACTTTCAGGATGTTTGTGAACTTGAAGCGCATTCGAAAATGCCAGTTGGTGCAGCTGATGACGAGCTGCCTGCTGCTATCGGTGGTAATGATCTGCTGGGAGCAGCTGGACTCAGTCGTCGTCAGCCACGTCAAGTCCTACTCCTTCCGCTACCTCATCAACAGCTTCTCCTACGTTAATAGGAGCTTCACCATTCCTCGCGAGCAGGCCAGAAGCTTCAGTGACTTCCCCTCCCTGTTGGACCACCCCGACAAGTGCACAGACAAGGACGTCCTCCTCCTCGTCTTCGTAAAATCCTTCCCAGAGAATTTCAGGCGTCGAAATGCCATCAGATTGACCTGGGGGAACGAGAGGTACATCCAAAATACCCTTGGCGTGACGGTCAAGGTTCTGTTCGCCTTGGGAACTGTTAGGAGGAAAAAGACCGAGCCTTTGTGGAGCAAAACGAGCGACAGCAGCTTCCAGAGAAAGCTCGTCTCCGAGGACACTGTCTACCACGACTTGATCCAGAAGAACTTCAAGGACTCTTTCCACAACCTGACCCTCAAACTCATCATGCAGTTCCACTGGATGCACAGCCACTGCGCCCACGCCCGCTTCTTCATGACCACAGACGACGACGTCTTTGTCCACATGCCCAACCTGGTGAGGTACCTGCAGGAGCTGAGCAGCAGGGGGGTCACTGACTTCTGGACGGGGAGGGTGCACATCGGAGCGCCGCCCGTCCGCAGCAAACACAGCAAGTACTACGTTCCCTACGACATGTACCAGTGGTCGTCTTACCCCGACTACACGGCCGGGGGCGGCTACGTCGTCTCCGGCGACGTGGCCCATAAAATCTACCACGCCACTCTGACCCTGAATGCCTCCCTCTACATAGACGACGTGTTCATGGGCATCTGCGCCAATGCCGTCAACGTGTCGCCGCAGCGGCACGTTTATTTTGCCGGGGAGGGCAAGACGCCATACCACCCGTGTATCTACAGCCAGATGATGACCTCTCACGGCCATGTGAAGGACATTTATGAGCTATGGCAGGAGGCGACGCACCCAAAGGTCCAGCAGAGCACCTCAGGACCGTTCGGGAAGCTGTACTGTACTGCAGTGAGAATGTATCTCCTCTGTAAACCCTGGTTTGTTGACACCTATCCTTGCAAAGCAGCATTTTTATAGTGCAAAGAGGAAGCGAGAGTCCACTTTAACACCGACAGTGAAGACCGATGGGTTCATTTCTAGAGCTATTACCTCAGTCCTTTCCGTAGGACCTCTAAGCACATAGTGGTTTACTGCCGCAGAAGAAGCCAGGTTGTTTTATCACTGCTGGAGTGAGACCTCCATCTTGTCTATGAATTTTTGTCGTGGTTATTTTTAAAGTGCAGGCATTGTGGGCCGACCCCAGAATGTGAAATTAAAGTTCTGCAAAGATGTGTCTGTGTCGTGCTAATTTTAAACCTACGTCTCATGCGAAGGAGGTTTTTTTTGGGGTTTTTTGGGGTTTTTTTGTCGGCAGTTGTTCAGTTTTGGGTTTTTCCACAAACGACAGTAATTTTGCAAAAATACACAACTAGCATTTAAAGGCAAGAAGCACATTTTCAGTGCAAAAAAAGAGGAAAAATTCATAAAGGTGCAGGTTCAGAGATAAACTGTTGGGGCAACAAAGTTGTGATTTTCTGACAGCAATAATTCAATCTGATTCTGAGCAAAAGTGGAGCGTTCAACATGTTGCTTCTGGAAAGTTGTTGACTTCCAGCTATTTCTGTTTTTGCGAAAAAAAGGTAACAGTGGAAGTCTTTTTCTGATTCGGGTTCTCATTATCACATCAACGGTGAAACTTAAAACTTGTCGATGTCACTTCCCTGTTCACCCATTAGGATGAGGTTCACAAAATGGCTTCCGTTTCCAAAATTGGATGCATTTCTCACTTGACAACGACCACAGACGGGGCTTTGTTGTTGGATGCAAAAGGTATCGGTGAGTTTAGTGGTCATTAGCAGGTGATCAGTAAAATGTACCACAATTTCAAGTCTGTCCAAAAAGACAGAAGTGCATAAGCGACGTTTTAGATTCAGTCAGGTTTATTATCATTCTCTTGGGAGGAGAGAGAATCAAAATGAGCTGCTTGTCAAAAGCCGGCTGAATCGTACTGTACTGAGGAAGACGCGTAAAACGCATCAATTCCAAAGTAGCCATTGCACTGGCTCAGTTCTGCAGTGAAAAATCTAGTCTTTAAATACTTCAGGATTCAATTAGTGAAAACTTTGTGTTGATAATTTTTTTTTTTTTTATGAGGGCGGCACAGGGAAAAAGCTTTTATCCCGCTCTAAGAGCCGGGGATTTCCAATAGTTTTTTCCTTAATACAAAATGCCCTTGTATGTGAAAGAGTTAGTGATGTCGTACAAATAAAGCTCTATCTTGGTCTCATCAGTTCCAGCTAAACATAATTTCATGCTTTGTGGCATCATGTTGGACAATCCAACGTCTGTCTGCCTGACTTTCTAACCAAAACACCATGCAGATTTAAAGAGGAGCAGCAAAAGCAAATGAGGTGGATTAGCATTAACAGTGTATGCTGACAACGGAGCTGCTAAGCATGACAACAATCTTCAGTCAGAAATCAAATTAAAATTCGGATTCTTCACATTTTATCGAGTTTGAATTCTGCTCCTGCTGCATAATACGATTTTTAAAAATGTATTTATTCATTTTGACCAAATCTGCAATAAGCACTGAAGGCTCCGTATCAACCGAGAACTGATGGTGACCACGCAGAGCTGCAAAGTAATTCAAACCTCTTTGTGTGGTGTGAGATTTGAGTCACGTCTCATTCTGCGGCGTCACATAGCATCGATGCAACGCAGTGCATCAAGTGTCAACGCTGCTGCACTCATGCAGTGATCTGGCAACCCGCTGCATCGTCAGGTCAGGTCAGGGTTTCCCATGGAGCATCCCGATGCTCAGTGCTTGGGCCAATTCTCTTCACTATTTACATTCTTCCACTTGGTAAGCTGTTTATGACGAACAGCTCGTCATAAAGTTCCACTGTAATCCACATCAAACATGATGCTCCGGTTTGGTGGCCTGCTGGTGTATTTAGGAGACATAAAAACCGTGTGATGTTCATTTGTCAGCTGTTTGAGCAAAGGTTGCCAGTAAATGCTTCTCATGTTAACTATTAAACTCTACTTGTCAACGGTGTTATTCTTGTTATTGCACATCGTGGACCATTGTTTTAGGAAGGTGGCAACATGCTGTTTTTCACTGGTTCCATGTTTATCTTTTCTTTTCTTTTTTCATTCTGTAAAAACAGAAATGTGTCATTTTCTGGTTTGCTCCTCAATTCTTACTACTTCCTTTCCCTTTTAGATTTTTTTTTTTTTAGCCAGACTTCTCTGATTCTTTTTTTTTCTCCTCTTTTTCATATTCCTTTCCATCTCCGTGTCCATGGCACTGAAATAAACCCAAAGCAATTCGTAATGAAGTTTATTTTTTAGTACATATATATATATAGATTTGTAGCAAACGCTGAAACGCTCCACCGGTGAAATTAGTTGCGTTGAGCTTCACTTTGGCATTCAAAGTGGCATTCGTTATTTCTCATAACTACCAGACAGGACATGCAAAACAAACAAACAAATAAAAAAATAAAAAAAAAACCCCTCCTAAACTGGTTTTGGTTCATCAATGACCCGCTTTGTCTCTGCTTCTCACTTCGGAGAACCATCGAGGAAGCCCAGATAAGCATCCGATCTGTCCTCTGTGTCTTTACATATTTGTATGAATGTGTTTTTATGTAAGCATTAAAGCCAGCCATATGAGCTTCACACGAGCGAGCGTCACCAGGCTCTAAACCACAAACAGCCAGTCTTTTTTTCGACTGCGTTCACCTCCAGCGTCCGCAGCAAAACACAAACACTTCACACTTTGCTGCATCTTTTTGTCGCTTGCCACTGCAGCCTTCCGGTGATCAGTTTTGAAAAAAAAAAAAAAAAAAAATGTAGGTCTTCAAAGCGTCATTTTTCTTCGCAGGTGTTCGCCGTGACAGAATTGACTTTGTGCTTGAAAGGTGAATTTTCCGATTTCTTCATCTCTTTGCGGGTGATGAACGTTGCACAGAGCTGGAGTATTTTTAGCGGGCCCTCAGTGTGTGTGACCTGTGGTGACCTCTCACACAGCTCGCTCACCTCGTCAGTTCGGAGTTCCCGCAAACTGGATTTTCCCCCCCCCCCCAATTTATTTATTTATTTATTTTAATTTTAACTTCAATCTAGGCTGAGGTTTCACTGCATGATTTACAAAACCGACACGCACAATCTGAATCAGACTCTGTGTTATGTGTTTTCCCAGGCACGGTGTCATTGTGCAGCACAGTCAAGTAACTACGTTACCCTCAGTTGTCAACATTTTTTTTTTTTTAACACATATCAAATATGACTGGAAAAAAATGTGACCTCATAATTTAATGCCTTGAAATTGAATTTCTGTCTCTTTAATGACCTCCAGCTCTTTTCGACGCTCTTTTTGATGTGTGAATAATATCAGAACTTGATGTAAAGCTATAAAATGAAAAAAAAGTTAGCATAGCTACCAGTGATGGCGGATAAATGGTTTTCCTGGAACATGAACTTATTTCTTCATTAACACAATGAGCAGTGTGTACACATGGGTTACTGACAGCACTAAGACCCTCTTCCTGGCGCCGATTGGCTGTTTTTGACTGGGAGCAGTACATGTTCACAGATCATTACATTAGTGCAGGGAAAAAGTAGAAGATTCACAAATTCTATGTCTGATACTGTACTGTCGTGACATCAACAAATAGGTCAAACAGAAACAGGTTTTTACATATAAAAGCTACATACTGTTGTCTTTAAAGCTTTCAGTGTCTCAGGGTTTTCCTTGGAAAGTAAAAATGGGCCAATCTGAGGAAGGGGAAGAGAAATGGTCTTAGAAGAGGTTTCTGGTGATTACTCAGGCTGCCTGATTAGTTATAATTTCCTCCTGGATTTTTGTAAAATCTGGTTGTAGAAAAAGAACGTCGTGCTGTTAGTTTGTGAACTAAATATTTAATTTGAAACTGAGTTTTCTAAATGTAGGGAAAGACCAGTTGAAAATCTGACCTGTTTTCTCTGCGACAGGCTAAATAAACCACATTTCTGCTGTTAATTAATTATTTACTGTGTAACTTGACAAACAGCAGTAAACAATTGCTGTTTGTAAACAGCTGAAGATGTATAGTAATATACGTCTTCAGAATATATTAAACTGAAGTTGCGAGCTGGAAAAAGCCTGTTGGACTAAAACTAAGCAGATGTTTTTGAGAAATTTTAACGGGGCCAACAGAGCAGAACATCATGTCGTCAGCGTAAAGATGAATACAAAAATCTACAATGGAACTTGCTGCAGGAACAGGGCTGGACCAAGTATTGAGCCCTGTGGGACACTGTTGGTTCTGACTGATCATTTGAGAACCAGCTCTGCTTTGTGTTTTTTGGCTGTTTCTCTCGGTTCTTTTCTCTTTTGATTGTTTGCCATATCTTGCTATTAAGGTTCATTCCTTGTGTCAGTTCCGTGATCTTCATGGTTTGGGTTTTGCATTTGCGTCGTCACATTTATGTCGGCTTGTTGTTCTGGTTTCTTTTCCCCCTTTGAGTCTCTTGGTTTCTGTTTGCTTTTTTCACTTCTACTCAGTGACCACTCTACTCCCCATCTCAGCTGCTAAACGCTTCAATATTTGCCTCTGCCTGCTCCCTTCCCCAGCTGCATCCATTCACCTCTTCTGGTTCGTTTTGTCATTCCCAGTCTCTCTTTTCCGGTCTGACTGCTTTTATTGTCATTGGGTTACCCTGCACTGTTGTCCAAATGGAGTTTTTTTGTTTTTTTTTCATTAAATCCTGAAAACAGTAAAAAAAATAATTAAAAAAAAAACTCTTCCCCCTCTGCATTTTGACCCATCAACTTCTTTATAATAATTTCAAAACATAAATGTATTATTTATTTAATTTATAATTTCTAAACTACACTTGTAAAGGATGCAGACGAGACAAAATTCAACCTGAGTCAAAAGTCAAAAAGGTCATTTCACGTCTTGTTTTGGTCTCTTGTTTGCTTCTGGGTTTAAAATGGACCTGGAGGTCATGATGTAAATAATGTAGTCCAGATTTTCAGGATTATAACTTTTACTCATTATAGTTCTTGATTTGTGAACAAGAGGTGTCAGAAATAATACAAAATATTAAGTTTATTGTTATTATTATTATTATTGTGTCTCTTTTATTTGTTACTACTTTATATCACTTTTCTTTATGAATAAAATGAATTGGATTGTTTTAGGGGGCTGGTGGGTGAGCAGTTTATGCAAATGCCGGTTGTGTAAGATGGAGACACTTGAGAAATGTTAAATCTTACTTAGTCATGAGAACTTCACTTTGTCTTTTTTTCAAATTTGCCAATTTTTTTTTTTGCTGACATCTCGTTTTTCTTTGTGCGCCAGAATCTAGTTTAGATTAGTATGGAAGCCTGTTTCCGCCACTCTGTTAAAAAAATAAAATGAAATAATCTCAAAATGATGAGATAGTATCTCATTGTAATGAGATACTATCTCATCATTTTGAGATAGTATCTCATTACTATCTCAATGAGATACTATGAGATATCTCATTGATATCAATGAGATATCAATTGATATCAATTTGCTTATATATACGTTATATAAGCAAACGTTATATAACGTATATAACGTTTGCTTATACGTTATATTATAACGTATAACGAGATTATAACGTTATACGTTATAATCTCATTATATCTCGTATAATGAGATACGAGATAGTATCTCATTGTAATGAGATACTATCTCGTTATTCTGAGATACTATCTAATTATTTTGAGATAATATCTCGTTATTTTGAGATACTATCTCGTTATTCTGAGATATTATCTCGTTATAATGAGATACTATCTCGTTATTTTGAAATACTATCTCGTTATAATGAGACGCTATCTCGTTAATTTGAGATACTATCTCGTTATAATGAGATACTCTCTCGTTATTTTGAGATACTATCTCGTTATCTTGAGATACTATCTTGTTATTTTGAGATACTATCTCGTTGTAATGAGATACTATCTATTTATTTTGAGATACTATCTCGTTATTTTGAGATAATATCTCGTTATAATGAGATACTATCTCGTTATTTTGAGATACTATCTGGTTATAATGAGATACTATCTCGTTATTTTGAGATACTATCTTGTTATTTTGAGATACTATCTCGTTATTTTGTTATACTATCCCGTTATTTTGAGATACTATCTCGTTATTCTGAGATACTATCTCGTTATTTTGAGATACCATCTCGTTATCTTGAGATACTATCTCGTTATTTTGAGATACTATCTCGTTATAATGAGATACCATCTCGTTATTTTGAGATACTATCTCGTTCTTTTGAGATAATATCTCGTTATGATGAGATACTATCGCGTTATTTTGAGATACTATCTGGTTATTTTGAGATACTATCTCGTTATAATGAGATACTATCTCGTTATTTTGAGATACTATCTCGTTATTCTGAGATACTATCTCGTTATTTTGAGATACTATCTCGTTATAATGAGATACTATCTTGTTATTTTGAGATAATATCTCGTTATAATGAGATACTATCTTGTTATTTTGAGATACTATCTCGTTATTTTGAGATGCTATCTCGTTATAATGAGA
>VMRN01000048.1:2093852-2127137 GCA_010277015.1 Poeciliopsis turrubarensis
ATACTATCTCGTTATTCTGAGATACTATCTCGTTATTTTGAGATACCATCTCGTTATTTTGAGATACTATCTCGTTATTTTCAGATACTATCTCGTTCTTTTGAGATAATATCTCGTTATGATGAGATACTATCGCGTTATTTTGAGATACAATCTGGTTATTTTGAGATGCCATCTCGTATTTTTCAGATACTATCTCGTAATTTTGAGATAATATCTCGTTATAATGAGATACTATCTCGTTATTTTGAGATACTATCTCGTTATTTTGAGATACTATCTCGTTATAATGAGATACTATCTCGTTATTTTGAAATACTATCTCGTTATTTTGAGATACTATCTCGTTATTCTGAGATACTATCTCGTTATTTTGAGATACTATCTCATTTTAATGATATACTATCTTGTTATTTTGAGATAATATCTCGTTATAATGAGATACTATCTTGTTATTTTGAGATACTATCTCATTATTTTGAGATGCTATCTCGTTATAATGAGACGCTATCTCGTTATTTTGAGATACTATCTCGTTATTCTGAGATATTATCTAGTTATAATGAGATACTATCTGGTTATAATGAGATACTATCTCGTTATTTTGAGATAATATCTTGTTATTTTGAGATAATATCTCGTTATAATGAGATACTATCTCGTTATTTTGAGATACTATCTGGTTATAATGAGATACTATCTCGTTATTTTGAGATAATATCTTGTTATTTTGAGATACTATCTCGTTATTTTGAGATAATATCTTGTTATTTTGAGATACTATCTCGTTATTTTGTTATACTATCCCGTTATTTTGAGATACTATCTCGTTATTCTGAGATACTATCTCGTTATTTTGAGATACCATCTCGTTATTTTGAGATACTATCTCATTCTTTTGAGATAATATCTCGTTATGATGAGATACTATCGCGTTATTTTGAGATACTATCTGGTTATTTTGAGATGCCATCTCGTATTTTTGAGATACTATCTCGTAATTTTGAGATAATATCTCGTTATAATGAGATACTATCTCGTTATTTTGAGATACTATCTCGGTATTTTGAGATACTATCTCGTTATTTTGAGATACTATCTCGTTATAATGAGATACTATCTCGTTATTATGAAATACTATCTCGTTATTTTGAGATACTATCTCGTTATTCTGAGATACTATCTCGTTATTTTGAGATACTATCTCATTATAATGAGATACTATCTTGTTATTTTGAGATAATATCTCGTTATAATGAGATACTATCTTGTTATTTTGAGATACTATCTCGTTATTTTGAGATGCTATCTCGTTATAATGAGATTTTTTTTTAACAGAGTGGCGGAAACGGGCTTCCATAGATTAGACCTACAGTCTGAACACAACACTTTGGTTTATCAGTATTGTGTGAATCATTAACACCTCTCTGTGGGTTCACCTTCCTTTTTTTGACAAAGAGGAATCAGTGTTGGGTCCTTTCCAGGCACATTGTATCATTTTATGCCATAATCAAGTAATTATGTCATCTTCCATTCTCAAAATGCTTCATAATTTGAAATTGGGCCTCTGTCTCTTTAAGTATCGCCTGCTGTTTCCGTCACACCGCCCTCATGATGTCATTGCATCAGCATTCTTCTATTAAGCATTTACAAATATTCGTTGGAGCTCTGGACTGAGAATACTGGACTGGTCGGTTCGACCAGACGTTTGCTAATTGCTGTTGGCTAGTCTCAAGGAGCTGGTTGGGATATTTGTGGTGGAGAGCTGCTCTGTGAGGTGGAGGTTTGTGAGGAGTTTATTCTGCGACGGCGGCACTCAGTCCAAACACTCCAACCAGTCCAACCAGTTAACCAGTTTTTCTGTGCAATCATTTTGCAGGCTGAATGGTTGCCATGGAGAAGAAAGGATTTCTCAAACATCCATCAAAACATAAAAGAAACACTTGGGAATGACCATGTCATAAACAAAGTATTTTTGTTTCTTTTGCCGAATACAGAACATTTTTCAACTATCCATATATTTTCCACGCTGCTGCGCCGCCATCCTTCCACGCATCTGTTCTTCATGGCTGCTTCGTTTCTGCAGGCTTTCTGGAAGTCTGTGCCCATCTTCAGCTGGTGAGGCGCGTCAGTGATGAAATCATGGGTTCACATTTTATTATATCAGACCACTTAGGTAAAGTACAACACCTTAAGTATATATATATATATATATATTTTTTTTTTTTTCTTTTCACCATGTCGACGTGGTAATGTGCCTTTAATGCACATCGCTTCACCGGTTCCTTTCAGCGCAATCATCTCAGTAGCAAAGTGAAGACATTATGGTTAATAATGAATCAAGTATCCATGTGTGAAATGTACTGTGTTGGTCAAAATAATCAATAATTCAAATCCTCTCCAGTTTAATGCCTATGAAACAAAGGAGAAGAAAAGAAGACGGCTATGTTGTGTCCAGGCAACATCGGCGTGTTGTCTGTAAATGATGAATGTATTGATAATTTGTACTATTCTGTGATAGAACCCTGGCTCTTGAAAAAATGGGGGTAAGACTTTATTTGACGGGGCGTCAACATATGACACTATGATACTGTCACAGAGTCATTGGGTAAATAATGACACCTTCAATGGTTAGTTGCTTTAAAAGTTGGTGTTATGATCGTGTCTGTCCTATGCACACCCCAATCAGATAAAGTGTTACCAAAATGGTAATATATTGAAAGCACGATGTGATTAGTTTTGTGTGTTGTGATGGATCCTTCTGTGTTCTGGTACCTGATGTGTGTTTGCAGTGCTGTTGTGTGTATGAAGCATGTAATGTGCAAAGTGGCAAAGCAGAATAATAAAAGACATTGCGTAACTAAAGAGTTACTTCATTAGCAATTATAATAAACCAAAAGTGTCATTGCAGCATTCTGTACTCCCACTGCTAATATATGAGATATATCATGCCAACATATTTAAAATACATTCTGAAATTTTAAATGGAATTAAATCACAAAAACAGCACAGTCAAAACACACTAATCAAGCACGTTTTTATTACACGAAAAGCAATATTTTTCAAAGTACACTAAGTTCAACTTAAGTTACAAACAAAGTGTATGCTTAGTACAATTTAAATACTGTTAAAGTACTAAGCACGCAATTAGTTGTTCCAAAATGTCACACTTTAAGTTAACTAATCCTAAGTGATCTGGAAGTATTGCTCACGATTAGTCTGACTTAAAGTATGTTGAACTTGAACATACTTAATACATAAATTCTTCACCAGGGCAGAAATATAAGAACCAAGCTGAACTTCCAACATCATCTCACAGTGTGTCACATTTGGAGGTTTTTGTCGATGAGTGCATTTTCAAACTGTAATATTTATATCTTATGTCTGCACCCCCGTCCCGTCCAGCCAGACCTCTGGATGATGACGGTCGTTTCTCTGACGCATTTCGGCTAAACATGACTCATTCAGGAAGTGTGTTTCAGTTCTTTTTTTTCTTCTTAAAAAGTGTTTTTGTGAAAATTGTCTGAAGCCTGTGCCTGCCTGACACTTGAGCTTCAGATACACAGAACAGGTTAGACACGTTCCAGTCTGTTGTTGCACAGAGAACCAGAACTGCATGAGAGCAGCGTCTTCTGACTGAACAGAAGCGAAAGATTGAAAATGAAAATGAAGCACCACATTCCAGACCACTGAAAAACGCGCTGAGGAGACAGAGACCTTAATATTCCTCTTAACACGTATTTCAATGAGTTTTGATTGGAAAAGGTCTGAAAGGGGCCATATTATTAAGGAAGTTAACTTCAGCGCTGTATCAGTTGAAGTTAACTTCAACTGATAACTTTTAAGTTATCAAATATAACTTAAAAGTTATATTTGATAACTTTTAAGTTATCAAATATAACTTAAAAGAAATTTGACTTCCTAATTTAGCTTCTTGAAATTGGGCCTCTGTCTCTTTAAGGAACTCTTTTCTCCTTTTGAAACTCCACCTTCAGGAAGTCATCTCAACATGGCTCCTCTATGAACCCTTTAACAAGGTTTTGTACCAGAGTTGCACTGAGAAGTCGCAGCTCAACAGTCGTTTGGCGCCACCAAGTGTTTGCTAATTGCTCCTGGCTAGTCTGAAGGATCAGAGGATCAGCGTCTGTTACACTCAGTGGCGGAGCTCGATCCACCCAGATGTTTTCCACAGCTGAATGGTTGTCATGGAGACCAAAGGATTTCTCAAACATGCATGAAAAAATCTAAGCAACTCTCCAGGTATGTTTTTGAAAAAATAGAAAAAAAAAGTTGATTTTACATCATATTGCCTTCATAAGGTAAATAATCAAAACATGTTTTTTTGATACTTTGCCCCTTTCAAAATTTTAGGCTCCTGCTCCTTTAAATGTCAGGCATTTTGTATTGTTGCATAACAATCTGGTTTAATTGCTACCAGGCTATATTCTCACCACATCCTGCATCTTTCTTCTTTTTAAAAGGTTGCTCTCCTTTTCGTCAGGAAATGACAAAACACCAAAAACAACATTATTAATGAACTGAGAACAGTTCAGCTGTTTGTTTACGTTCTCCCTTCGTTTGTCTCTCTGAAAACAAGACTGACAGAAATACACAAATAAACTGGTTTCGAGCGGCACGCTGTCTTAGAAAAGGAGGATAAGAAGCAAGAGATCCTCAAAAAAGCAGGATGTTTACAGAGTATTCGAGTAAATCATTAGAAAGTTGGGTGGAAGAAAAATGTTTGGTGGGTAAAGGTGTGGATGCAGCTGGGATAACTGCAGCCTTGAGAGGATTTTGCTTTGTGCATCACAGCTACAAGAAATGAAGAGTTGATAACGTACATGTGCATAACTGTCACCTTTTTAACCGAATTATTAAAATAAATGAGGAGAATCAAATTGGTTAATATAGATGGATTTATATTTATCTGTCAAATTAAACATCTTTTAAGCAAATTAGATCTAAAAGATCTTTTTTTTTTTCAGCTTTGGATGACACTGAAGCTTTTGAATAAGCAAATACTAACTACCTAAGGATTATAATATTTAATTGTTCAGATATTTGTTCAAATGAGCATTTAAAACTTCAGGTTTTGTGCCCTTGGAGCCGGGATAAAGAACTTCAAGCTTTCTGGCTGCAGTTGGAAAGGCTAAATGATCCACATCGAATGGTGTGCTATCGGTAGTTCCATGGAATTGTGGGTAACGCAGTCCAGAGGTTGTAAGAGAAGAAAAAGTCTCAGTGGATTTTAAAAATACTGATTTAGCCCTTTAGTTTTGCATAGAGTTGTAACTTGTAAATTATGTCCAAATGAGATATCGTTTTCTCTCCAGGAATATTTTACAGTGCGTCTACAGTGCGCGCCACAGGGGGGCGCCATTTCCCACTGCTTGGCCATAAAAGCAAATGGGAATCTTGGCCAAGATGACCCGACTACTTAACACCAGCTTTATGGTAGTTACAAAAACTACAAATATTTAACACTATAATACGAGTACCCTATAGGCACGATACAAAAATGTATCAGTTCTTCAAAATATTTTTTTTAAAGCCTTTGTTGTGTACAGAATTTAGTTGACTTCAGAAATCAATAAAAGTAGGTAAAGTTCCAATCCAAAATATTAGCATGCAAGTCACAAGAACACATTTTATTAAATTATATTCAGTACCATTCGTGACTGTGTAGGTCGTCGTTTTAAATCGATTAACCATGTTACATTTATCTCAAAAGAATGTAAACTTACGACAAAAATCACTAAATATCAGTGCAAAGTTTAATTAGGGTTTACTTTCATAAGTTGAGATATTTTTGCCTCTACAAAACACAGCAAAAAATACCCACTTTTAGATTCTAGACACAATGCAGTTCTGATTTACTCCTGGTTGCCTGTAGAGGGAGCTCTACACCACCATCTTCCACAAACAAAACTGATTTATGACCCTCACACATTCACTGACCTGGACACAACAGCAGTACAATATATTTACTTACAGCAATTTCTGTTTATTAAGACATTCATACACTGCAGGAGAGAAAAAAAAGGAGTCAGTGGGGAGTGGAAATGGCAATATACTCTGTTAAGGGTAAAACCACGGCAGCAAAATATGGCCAACCTGTAAGGAACTCTGATATAGCATGTGGGATTAAAAAAAATATATATGGTACATTTAAATTAAACACATTCACAAAAGAAAACAAAAAAAAAGCAAGTGAATCTACAGTATAACATGACAAGTGTCTATTAATCAGGCCCACAAGACATCGCACATATGTTAGCATAACATAATTTGCAGACTTTATACAGCACTTATACCTTTTAGTCCACAAGTAGGTTACTAAACGGTGGAGAACATCGAATACACGCATCTTATTTAAACATGAAAAGAAATACCTGATAAGGACCCTAATGTTTACACGCCCCATGGCTCTGTAGCTCCAACCAGCCGGCCGACGAGGTCAGAACTTACAACTGTCCAGGAGGGACCACCATATGAGTCACCTCTCTTTTAACGCACACCAAAAATCTGATCCAAGGTTTAGCATTGAGTAGTTTTTTTTTTTTCCCCCTCGAATAATATAAGCACAATGCAAGTGGACGATCGCTATCACTGCGTAAAAAAAGAAAAAGAAAAAAAGATCTCAGGGCTCAAATCAGGTCGGCCACATTCATAGGCATCTCCTCCACAGTGGTGTTGTAAAACGTCTCGATGTCTCGAAGAATCCTCTTGTCCTCCTCGGTGACGAAGTTGATGGCAACTCCTTTTCTGCCGAAACGGCCGCCGCGACCGATTCTGGGGAACGATGAGGAGCTGATTTAGTCCACAGCAAAGCTATGCGATTCAACACAGTCCCTCCACGGTGTGGAAAGGGCATTTTGTGATTATTTCAGCCTAAAATTACTGATTTCTTTCCTTATTTTTCAGAGAACTTTCACATTTTTAAGCAATATTTAGAATTACAAGAAAAGCTGAAAGTGGTGCAAACAGACAAGGTTTCAGCAACAGTTCATTTTTAAAGTGCAAATAACATTTTCATGGACCTTGTTGAAATGGCTATTTTGACACAAATAAAATCATGTGAGGAGAACTTGAACCGCTTCAACTCACCTATGAATGTAATTCTCACGATTTGTAGGAAGGTCATAGTTGATGACCAGGGAAACCTGCTGAACGTCGATCCCACGAGCCTAGAAAGGACACACTCGTGAACCCAGCACCAAATCCCACAGATCAGCAAAGTTCACGTTTCAGAATGTGGCCCGTGTTTAAGTAGCAGGCTCCCACGTCAGCGGAACCCACTGTGGAGAACGAGCCTTAATCTCCCAACGTTTCACCTGCTTGGCCATTTTTTGACTGCTGCAGCATTTTAAATCATTTGGGTTTCTTTTCAGAATAACAATAGCAATAATAGTTCATCATCATTTTGATACTAACCAGAAGATCGGTTGTGATCAACACTCTGCTGGACCCGGAACGAAACTCTCTCATAATTACATCCCGCTCCTTCTGGTCCATGTCTCCATGCTGTGAATTAAACAGCTGGTTAGCTGAGGAAAAACCAAGCTAACATGCTAACGGGCTAACGGGACTCCATACCAGAGCAGATACTGTGAAGTCCCTCGCGTGCATCTTCTCAGTCAGCCAGTCCACTTTTCTCCTGGTGTTGAGGAAGATGACCGCCTGGGTGATGGTCAGAGTCTCATACAGATCACACAGAGTGTCCAGCTTCCACTCCTACAGACAGACAGAACAGATGTACGTTACCCTGACAGACCACAGCCTGACGCTGCAGCGAGTTCAAACCAGGCCTGGACCATATGGCGGAAAAACTAAGTGTTTCATATCAGCCGATAAATAATTGATTAGTTTTTGGTTCCAAATATCTGAAACGATGCCAAACTGGTGTTTGTATTTCAGCATTTATGAGGCAAGGTGGGAAAACCAGGTTGTTGCTAGGCAACGAAGATGAAAGTTAAATGACTGATTCAGAATGAAAAGTATTTTGGGAAATGTAGGCAGAAGAAACACTTTAGCTGCTCAATCTCTCACAGCCAGATAAACTGGGTTGGTGGCATCAACTATCTCACTCTTTGGTTACCTAGCAACAACCTGTATGCCAATTTGTGCAGCAGCACTTTCAGATTTCTGCCATAAACAGCAGGGAATGAAAATGGCGGGTAAAACAGGTTACAAGTTGAGCAGTATTTCAGACACTTAAAAACCAATCAATAATTATTGATACTGACTGGGTTTTTCAGCCCTATTGTCCAGCCCCATCGTAAGGGCAACTGATTTACTGTCCAGTTATAATTAAAAACACACAGGATGTGTAACACAGGATCTTGAGACTGAGGAGAGCGGACATTAAGAAAGCGGTCCCTCCCAGCCTCGTGTGCGACCCCGTGAACTTTAGTCTCCTTCCCTGGTGTACCCATGCTTACACGGCCGCAGGAGCCAAACCCGGCCGGGTCGGCTCGCGCGGTTTCAGCAGGGTGCTTTGGAGAGAAGAGGGTGGACTGGATGGAACAGAGGGCGGACGTGCAAACCAACCTCTCTCTCCACGTTAATGTAGAACTGCTTGATACCCTCCAAGGTAAGCTCCTCCTTCTTCACCAAGATGCGGACGGGGTCGCGCATGAACTTCTTGGTCACCTCCAACACGTCAGCGGGCATGGTGGCAGAGAGCAGGACCACCTGGAGAGGGAGGAAGTGTTAAAGAGAGGAGGCGACGCAGACGATTGGCTGTAGCACTTCACCTCGAGACCGCAGCCAACGAACATTAAGAAAGAGGTTCGGCTGCGTCTCGTTTGCGGTTCGGTGCGCGATGATCTCCTTCTGCGTGAAACTCTGCTGGCATTATTGCGTGAAACAGATCGACTGGGTCACACAATTACAGCAGACTTCTGTAGATGCAGAAGGATGGCCAGCGGAGTCAGGAAGGACTTTCCTTTCTGGTCAATTTTTACCAAATGTAAACAATAAAACGGAACTTATGACAATTGCAACACAGATTATTGTAAATACAAAGTCTTCCCAAAAAAAAAAAAAAAAAAAAAAAACTGAGAAAGAAGATAGATGAGGGTTGAAGCCAGAGCTGGGTGATAAACTGATTTTTAATCAACGTATCAATTTTTTGGTTTGCTCAAGATTTAGTTTTTTTGAAAATATGGATTTTTTTACCCCACAAAGCATTTCTTGAGTCCATTTGTTTGGACTTGAAATTCAGGTTAACTATGATGGAATATTTGGGTCGAGATAAGATTTGTTTTTATATTACATGAATAAAGCTGTAATTGCACAAGAACTGTAACAAGAAAAACAAAAAATTAAAATGATTTACTGTGGAATCAGTTTTATAAAAACAATATGCATCGTTTGACATAATCATCAAGTTAGCAGGACAGAACAGAACCAATTATGCAAACTTAATCTATTTTGATGGGGGCAAAAAGTGCAAACTAAGCCTTTCCCCTCCTCAGTTAAACACTTTTCCCATAGAGTAAAATTTTCCATCTTTCTAATATTGTGTCTATATTCTCAAAATTACAAAGTTTTTGTAATTATACAACTCAAATGAATGGTTGAAATGAAGATCACTTTCTGAAAATGTCATTTGTATTTGTTTTTTTTTTTTTTAGAAAAACAAAGGGCAAAAAAAAAAAAAAAAAAAATCTAATTTTACTTTTGAGCCTCATCACCCAACTCCAGATATGAAGTGAATGAAAGGACAGATGCTTAAAGGAGACAGAATAACAGAATGAAATCTGGAGTTATGTACTTGAATGTTTGTGCTGAGCTTCTGGAAGATCTCATAGATCTGATCCTTAAACCCTCGACTCAACATCTCATCAGCTTCATCCAGAACAAACATCTTGATCCATTTTGGAGCTGAAAGATAAAATGAAAACGGTTCAAACGTGCTCAATCAGAGGCCAAAATCAACAATGCTACAGGCTGCGTTGCTTACACAGATGCCTCCTGTTGAGCATGTCGTACACGCGGCCCGGCGTACCCACCACTATGTGAGGGGCCTCGGCCTGGAGCTTCTGAATTTCACTGCGGAGGTTGGTGCCTCCGATGCAGGCGTGGCAGGTCGCCCCCATGTAGTCACCCAGAGCCAGAATGACCTTCTGGATCTACGGAGAAGAGAGAGACGAGCGCGGGTTCAGGACGGCCGAGTGCAGACTGGCTGTCCAGACGAGTTTGCAACATCTGCTCAGTGATCAGTAAGTCAGAAAGGAACTCTCCATCTCAAGAGTCAGTCCCGAAAGATGGTATACCATCACATCACTCAAGCTCTCCACAGACACAAAGAAACTCAGCCAAATGATCTTTCAGGTCGATGCAGCCATGGACAGAGACTACACCAAGCCACACAAAGATCTTCTTAAAAAAAACAAAACAAAAAAAAGAAAACAAAAAAAAAAACGTTCAGAAATTTGTGACAAATCCATAAAAGATGGTACCTTCGTATCTGAACAGTGTCCTCAGTATGCTGCCTAGGTCTGAGACACTGTTGAGGTCACATGACCTCAGGAACAGCATACCTGCTGAGCCAGCTCTCTGGTGGGAGCCAACACCAGAGCCTGAGTCTCCTTCTGCTCAATGTCCAGCTGCTGCAAGATAGAGATGGCAAACGTGGCTGTCTTGCCAGTTCCTGACTGGGCTTGGGCAATGACATCGTAGCCTAACGGTGAGGAAACACATTTAATATCCCTTCATAGAGCATCCTCACACAACACAGAGGCACAACTGCACAAGTCAGCGTTAAATCGGATGATATTGAGTGATCAGTAAGGTAATAAAAAGTATCCCCATATGTTGGGTAAGTCCCGAAAGATGGTTAAGCATCACTTCACTCAATCACAAGGCGCTGCCCCCGTGTTCAGCTCGATGCCTGTACCTTTGATGCACGGGATGATGGCCCTCTGCTGAATGGCAGACGGCTTTTCAAAACCATACGCGTATATTCCCCTGAGAAGAGACTCCTTCAGGTTCATATCATCGAAATTGTCTGTAATCTCATTCCAGTTGCTCTGGATTGACAAGAAAGAAAGACAAAAATATATATATATATTGAAAATGTCCGAAATCATGTTGTGTCTCTACATTAAAAATGGAGTGAAGAAATCGTGTTTTGGATTCACCTCGATGACACCATCAGGCTCCATTCCTTCTGGCCCCCCATGGTCTCTATCTCTTGAGCTGTTTGGGGAGAAAACAAATCTGATAAATACGTCGCTCAGGTAAGCAGCCTTATCACACTTTCAGAATTTCTCCTACATGCGATTGATCATTGCACAACTTCAGAATGAAGTTCGGTTTAGAATATGCTCAAATATAAAGCAAAACCAACACAGCCAGCTCCTGTGACTGCTCTGTTGAGAGTGAAGTAAAACTAGACAGTTTGAAGTAGAGGGAAAAATCATACCTAAGGAAGGTTGAGTGGAAGGCATTTTTAGTCAAAGTGCGTGAAAACGAAGCTAACTTTAACATATTGTCACCTTCTTAAGTCCTCTTTTCCCAAAAGATGACTTGGATATAATAAAGATTGAGGCCATTATTTTAGCAGGCTGAACAACAGTAACGTAATTGATAGTTTGGCCATTATGCATAAGGTTCCTGAGATGTTCTTAAGGCTCCCTCAGCACCACCATTGAAAAAAAAAAAATAAATAAAAAATTCTACAGGAAGCCCTCATTTTCATCTGTATTAACATCTCATTTCATCCTCTGGTCCTCAATTTTGGATCTTTTTGTTTAAAGGGGTAGAACGTGTCAGTTTACATAAAGTATTGGGAAAGCAGAGGGAAATTAGTAATATTTTTTCCACAAGTACACTTTAAATTCTGCACTTCGAAGGAATCTTATATTTATTCATGGAAATTAACCAATCAGGGTTTTTTTTGCCTATACAGATTATAATTCTATCAGTTTCGATTTAATATTTGTTCTGAAGCACCGGTGACAAAAACGTGTTGCGTTTTGAACCCAACTGAAAATGAATCCCATCAGTTAATGTATAAAGTATGCCCCTAAACCTTCAATTCAATACCAGAATATGACTGAGCACCAGCTCTCTGTTGATGCACGTTGAAAACAAAAGGTTGCACGAATATTTACTGTGGAAACATTTGAGAGAATCAGAAAAATCCCCAGATCTACCACTTTCTAGCACATATACGGGCTAAAGTACATTTTGTGCTACTGCATAGCAAAACAACTACGTGCATTTAAACAGGTTGACAACTGTTATACACGTTTATGCTCAAGAAATCTGCAAGGTTATACTTCTGGAAACAGTGTCCAATTTTTCAGTGGAACAATTTAGCCACTAGCTGAATAGTAAACGGTGAGGCATTGAGGGGAAGGGGGCAGCAGCCCTGGGAAATGAGGCGCTTTCACATTGAGTGAAAAAGCCATATTGCACGTGGAGCGCGTGCGCCCGGAGCGGTCCGGGTCACGCCCAGAGTATCTCATTACCACCGCCCGGAGCCTCACTGGACGCACGTGTCAAATTCAACGACCCCGCCGTCTACTACCTGCCCGAACAGTTTCTGGTTATATAACCTCAGAAGGGATCGTTCAACCGCGGGAGAAAAAGAGTCACAAGCCCCAATTCGGGCGTGTTCCACATCTTTCAACATGGAGTTCCGTGAGTGCGCCTGTATCACTGATGGCCAATATGTCGGATAATTGGGCCTGTACGGGCAACGGTGGCTTCTACCTAACTAGGCCGAGAAGCATCCTGGGCCAGCGGTTCCCCTCGCAAGCACCCGCCACTTTAATAAATAAATAAATAAAACTTCTACGTAAGGAAAGACGAGTGTTCACAGGAGCTAACGTTAATTATAAACCATAACGACTAATCCAAATAATGCACCACAACGTTAATTTATAGCACTGGTGTTTCACTGCGGCTAACTGCTACGCTAGCTACCAAATCACTCCGAAAGCAGTTGGGCCTAACTGCCTCGATATAAACTAATGCGTTGTCATGCAACTTACTGAACACTTCCCGCCGTTCGGGTACAGTTAAATATTAGTTTACGTCTCAGAAAAATCTCCAAATGGAGCTCTTTACCTGTTGTAATCAGCAGAATCGCTAGACATGATCCGTTCACCACTTCAGCATGCGACTGAAAAGATCGCTGATGGCGACGCCAACTGCCTTTAATGCGGCTGGACTATTTTCGCTGACATTTCTTATGCTCAGTTTTACTGGAAAAACAGTGGCACTGAACCGAATTATTGTATTTACCGCCGTTAACTTTGCACGACAGCATAATATCAAAATGAATATCTTATTAAGTGATAATATATTTTAAAATGTACAGACTACATTTCTCAGCGGAAGGATAATGCAGTAATAGGTCGTGCATCGACTGCTACAGCGTCTCTGACAGGTCAAAACTCGGCGTGACAAGGTTGTGCAATAATTTTAGAGCAAGTTCTCTGTTAGGGATGAAGAGTTGGAGAAATGAAATACTTTCAGAGAAATAAACATTTTGTGATTATATAGTGTATAGATATTTAAATAGACACAATCAACGTGCGGCAACAACGCAACTTTGCAGTACCTTAATTATCCAACGGTTTTTTGTTCTTATAGTAGTTTAATAAATCACATTTTTAAAACCAGACATTTTTTGTCAGAAAAAAAAAACTGCACAGTATTGTCAATTTCTGCACCTTTATTCAGGAAGAACTATACACTGTTTAAATATCATGTAACCACAATCACGCTATCCTATCTTACACTTAGACTTTCTAATATTTTGGATTCTTGCTTCGTCAGAATGCATCCAGCATCATCATACAATGATGTCTTAGTGATTAGTCTCAAATGTTGGATCGCAAACACAACATATACGTACAGATGGAGATTCTTGAAAACAAGAATATGGTGATTACCATTTTTGACCTTTTAGATTTTCTTTCACCAAAATACCTTGCAGCCTTCACATACAGTCTTGAATACACACCAAAATCCAGCAGCATGCCGAAGAGAATCCACAGATGTTTGCGCAGCCAACAACAACTTTATGTGTTTGGCATCGTTGTCTTGTTGGGCACTCAGTTTTGAAGATGTGACATTTTAAAACAGCCGTTTCTTTCTTGGACAGCACCTGTCAGAGTAAGTCTTATTTTAGACTAGAGTCACTCTGGTGGTTCCTGGATTGCCTCCAATCATGACTGATGTTGTTTCATATGAGGTTGACAGAATGGATCCTGTTTTAGACGAGGTTTGACCAGACAAGCCACAACAACAATAAATTGTGTTTAATGGAGTCAATGTGGCACTTTTAGATCAGCTTTGTGAAACCCAACTAGTTCTCCTTTCATAAAATATTTATATACATGCACATTTCTTAGTTTTCATTAACTTATGTGATTGAGTAACTTAACTTGTGCCATTTCAGAGAGCATAACTTAACTTAGTAGATCTGAGCATGCAGTAACGATTTAAACATCCAAAGCTTATTATTTTTGTGCATATAAGTAAAACCCCCAGCATATTCCAGAAGCACATTCTTTAAAAGAAAACTTCTTTGCTGAAACGGCTCTTGCCTCCTGCTTTTTATTAGTTCTGTCAACTCAAACGTTGACAGAAATCAGTGATATATTTTCAGATAAACAAACACAAGGCTTCACACTTCGGCTAGACGGAGATGGTCATGAAAATGAATGTATAGCTCACTCATGGTGCAGTTTCACAAATATGCGTCCTGAAAAATACCTAATAAGTCCTTTGGCAGTAAACGTAGTTTATAAAGACTACGTAGATGAAGCTTTGGAATCTACCTTTGTTGTTTCTTAAACGTTTTCACCTCACATAGCCCTCAACTTATTTAATTCAAATGTTTAGTTTAACTGCATAAAAAAAAAAAAAAAAAAAAAAAAAAAAAAAAATTACCAAAAACCCACTTAATTTAATTAAAGTCAACATTATAATTAACTCTACACCTCGTCTGGGCTTTGTTTGAGTGTTTGCAAAACCACGATGAGGTTCATACTCATGCATCTATTTCAATGAAATACAGTGCTAGAACTTACAACGTAATAAATCTTTGCTATCTGTCCAGCATGGTGTAGGCAGCATTAATCTATTGGGGTGTTTCTTTACGAAGTGTGATCCGATATCCAAACTCAGACTTGAGACAATCTAAATATTCATCTTTAAAGCTGCAGTATGTAACTTTTAAGAAACATGTTTGTTGAAACTGTCACGACATGGTGACATGGGATGTGACAGATAATCTGTGAAAAACCTACTGATCTCTTCCTTCTCCCAGTGATGACTAGAAACAAAGTCTTGCCAAGTGATTTCGGTCTGTTTTCGAGTGCAAATATATCAACACACTGGAAATCAGACAGAGGTAACTTAAAAGTAAGTTTTCAGCAAGCTGTAGTAGCTTTTTCTTACACCAACAGCTGAAAAAGTGCTTCTTCTATTGGCAGATTACTTAACTTATAACAAGCTAAATATAACAAGTTTCCCCCCATGTCAGAAGTGAAATCATCTTCCATTCATATCAGTATTAATTAATTATTAACTCTAAGCAATCACCTGATACTTAAACGTTACTTACATGTTAGTTTTGTCTCGTTTCAAGTGACATTTGCACAAGAAACTAAACCAAAATTACTTGGTGATATTTTTGTGTTGTTTTTTTTTTTTTTTTTTTTTTTTTGCAGTGCACCACAAAACAAGTGAGAATGAGGTCAAATAAAATGTCGGGAAGCCTGCTTATTGTGTTGCTTTTTTTTTGGTTCTTTATTTATTTATTTATTTATTGGTAAGAAAACGTGAATCTTTTCAGCGCACAATAGTGTAGTAGTTGGAGAAAAGTTCCTCCCCTGCTCCTATGTCTCTGAGCGACACCAGGACCACGCAGCGCAGAGGTCTCTGGCTGCAGTGCTGGCTGTAGTTGACGTTCGGCAGGAACTGGCGCAGCTCCAGGGGGAAGCTGTCCGGGACGTCGTACTCCTGGTAGCAGACGTTGGCGGGCCTTTCGTTGGAGCAGTTGTTGACGTACTGGCCCACGGCCAGTGGGTTGCGCGGACTGTCCGTCAGCCAGCTGACGTCGCTCGTCAGGTACGGACCCATTCTGTCCCTGCCGCTGCACGACCTGAACACCATCCCGGAGATGCCTCTGTCGTTCCCGTCCACCAGGACGCCGTCGATGCAGCGGAACACGAAGGGGTTTCTGATGGACTGAAGGAGGATGGGCTCGTAGGGCTGATAAATTGTGCCGGGATACATGGCAACTGTTGCTCCTTTGGGTACGAATCCTCTGGCGACAAACACCCCGGTTCCTGCGAGGGCTAAAGAGCTGGGCCTCCTCTCGATACAGAACCCCAGAGTTTGAAGCAGAACGTCTGCTTCGTTCTGCTGCTGGTGAAGTGGGAACCGGGGCGTGGAGTTCGTGTGGGCTCCCAGGACCAGCCCCCCGCTGTTCCTGAGGAGGGCTCTGAAGAGCCCCAGGAGGCTCTGCGAGACCTGCTCATCTGGGACCACTTTGTCTTCTGAGGGCTCCGTCACCCGCCGCAGGGTCTTCTCATTCTTCGACAGGTTAAACACAACCCAGGGCACGAAGCGGTGTCTGTAGGATCTCCATTTCTCCCGAAAGCGCCGGAGAGCCGCTGTAAACATCCAGGAACAGAACGGGACGAGGAAGCAGTTTGCGTGCTGCGTTCACGTTGCCTCGAAAGGGAACAGAGAAGTACGTAACACCCGGTGCGACGCATTCAAGCTACAGGTGGGAAAATTAAAAATAATAACAATAAAAGCAGAAACCATAGGTTACGAAATATGTGGTAATTTGTAATACTAACTACAGGTAGAAATAAAAGTGAACTGTTAGAAGGGCTGCTACATTTTATGTACGCTACAGCCATGTTGAACACAAGGCTGCTTGATCTCCTTCCATTTTCCAAACATTTTGTTCTAACATTTCTACCTTTCTCTTTCTCTCTCCATTGCTCTCTCAACACTTCTCTTCCCTTATTAGGAACCCAGAACCAGGTATTCCGAGCACAACTTGAAAGCTCCTGCGTTCTTACGTCACTTCCGAAAAGTTTTGTATCAGTTTAGCTTTTTTAAAATAAACAAAAACAAACATAAGATGTTTGTCTGCGTTGAACAGGTATATCCAACTGTTTAATGCGGCTTATAAATATAGTTTCACATTTGACACGACTGGCCGTTTGTGTGGGTTTTACTTTTATTTTGAAGCGTAACTTTGCAACCGGAAAAAGGCTTGTAGTTCAGTTTGTAAAAAACTCTGTTGCTAGCTGGATGGGAGCGAAGAAAGTCTGCTCGAGACAAACATGGTAAGAAAATAACGTCTTCTTTTGGTTCCTAATTAGAATAGTGGTCGTTCGAGTGGATTCAATAAGGCACCTGTCCTTACAATAGCGAAAACAAACGTAGCTCGTCTTGTTAGCGCTAGGTTAGGTAAGTACCTAACCTCCTGTGTTTAGTTAGCTTACTCTAGGGCAGGAGTGTCAAACTCCAGTCCTCAAGGGCCGGTGTCTTGCAACTTTTGAGATGTGCCTCCGCTGCACCACCTGAACAAAACAATTAAGTCATTAGCAAGGCTCTGGAGAACTGATCTGCCCAAGAAGGAGGTAATCAAGCCATTTCATTGCAGTGTTTTGTACCTGCGGCACATCTAAAAACTGCAGGACATCGGCCCTCGAGGACTGGAGTTTGAAACCTGTGCTCTGGGGAAACTCCTCACTCTAATTGAAGGTGTTGTAATGGTGGCTCAAAACCATAATTAATCCTTAGAATCAGGAATAGAACAATCTTAAAGTTAATATATGAAGGCAAGTAACCTGGGACTTTTAAAATTTAGTGTGTGTTTTAATTAAAATTGGAAGCAAGTACACTTTCTGTCTCAATCATTTGAATGTGAAAAAAGTCAAATGCATTTTTAGTTATTTAAATGCAATATCCATTAATTAAAAATGCAAACTTATGTTAGAATTATAGGTAATTGTTGTTTTTCTTTGTCGTGTTTAAGTGTGATCATAAAATATAAAAGGCAGTAATTTTATGTTTTATGTGCTACATGGAGGCCTTCCTAAAAAAAAAAACCCCCAAAAACATCAGTGTATTATTGTGTGTGTTGTGTTTTTCTTCACTGCAGAACAAGCTGAAGTCCCTTCAGAAGGACAAAGTTAGTCAGTTTATCATTTTTACACAATCCAACGAGAAAACTGCGGTGGCCTGCTTGTCTCAGAATGACTGGAAGCTAGACGTTGCCACGGACAAGTTTTTCCAGAACCCAGAACTCTACATTTCAAATACTAAGGGGGGCTTGGACAAGAAGAAGCTGGAGCAGCTGTTCAACAGATACAGAGGTAAACAAGATGCAGGGTTTCCCCCATCTTGTAAAGCCTGGCGGGCCACCAGGCTTTACTTATGCCCCCACCAGGCTAAGAATTGCTTATTTATTTAAAACTTTATAAAATGTTTTCATTTTTTAAGAATTTAGTTGGTGTTCAGGTATTAATATTCCAATCTTTCAATAATTGATAATTATGAAGTGATATTTTCAAATTTCCTGTCACCTTTAAACATTTTTTTTAACCCAAAATAACACAATTGGTTGCTGGATGAATGAGTGCCCTAGCGCCAAACGATGGCAAATAAAATATTACCTGGTGATTGAAATTGGTTCAGTGTTCAAAACATTTTTCGGTGTAATAAGATCATTTTAGGTGCAACAATGTACTAACTAGTTGTTTTTGTTGTAATTCAACTCAATGGAATTTATTAAAAAGTATTTTACCAATTCTTGGTCTTTTTTTTTTTTTTTTTTGGAGTGCCAGAAAGCATTGAGCATTCCTTACAGATACTGTGTTATAATAACTGTGAATACTGATGTTGATCAAGTTTTTGTTTTGTTTTTTAACTTTAACTCTGCTGTACGCCTTTAGCATAACAATGGTCAAATTAAGAAGCAGCTAGAAGCAGCTTTCAAGTAATTCCACGTTTTTCCATTCCTGTTTTTAGAACCTCACGATCACAACAAAATAGGCGTTGACGGGATCCAGCTGTTCTGCGATGACCTGGGTCTGAATCCGGCCAGTATCAATGTCCTCCTCATAGCGTGGAAGTTCAGAGCAGCAACACAGTGCGAATTTTCCAAACAGGAGTTCATGGATGGCATGACCGAACTGGGGTGAGAGCATTTTGTTATTTAATTAGGGGGTAGAAGGGGACCTCTTTGTGAAGCGTTTGTCCACAAAACAGCTGCGTTTCCATTGATCTTAAAATTATGCAAATTGGAATTCTGAAAATAAATTTTCACACCAATAAAAAAAAATATCATGTCTTTTGATACAAACTTCAGGGTTTTACCAGAATGCCTGGTAGGGGCTCCAATGGTCCGCCATGGTTTTGAGTAAAAATGTTTCAAGTTTAGAGGAAATTTGAAAATCTGATTAGACAATTATCTGTGGCATGAAAAATGTTTCAGTAGCCTATTGAGGGCGCATGTAAAGCCTGGTGATGTTTTTGCGTTGGAATTAGTTTTTTGGCTTCGTTAAAAGTAGTGTATTTCAACAGAAACACCCTTTTTTGCATCATGTTTATCACATGAACCGTGTCGGGATATACAATTGGATGCCGCTACTGGCGAAAAACACAAAGAGACGACAGGAAGTGATAGGATGTAAGAGACGCACGTTTTTTAATAACGTATCAGTTGAACAAACTTATTCACGTGATTTTAACTGCATTTCTTATTTAATGTAAATACCGCAATTGCGTAATTGTGTGGTGTTTTTTTTTTTCCGACATTAGCGGAATATTGACAAAATTTTGTGCACATTTGTAATGGAAACGCTGTTAGTGAAACAAATCCTTTTTGCTCTTTTAAAGGTGTGACAGCACAGAGAAGCTGAAATCTCAGTTGCCAAAGATGGAGCTGGAGTTAAAGGACCAGGGCAAATTTAAAGGCTTTTACCAGTTTACATTTGATTTTGCCAAGAATCCTGGCCAGAAGGGATTGGGTAAGAATCGCCTGCTTCCCAGCATGTTGGTTTTCTCCGCCACAGTTCTACTGACCTGCTGCTGGTTTTCATCACAGATCTAGATATGGCGATTGCATACTGGAATTTAGTCCTGGCTGGGAGATTCAAGTTCTTGGATTTGTGGAACCAGTTCTTACTTGTAAGTTGAAAATCGTCCGGTCAGGCTTTTTAATAATCAATTTCAACCAGAAAACTGTAGTTTTATGCAATAGATCACCTCAGGTTGGTCCTGAACACACCCTGCCAGTGCTGAATCATAGTGGTGGCAGCATCATGCTGTAGGTGTGTTTGTCTACAGCAGGAATTTGCTATTTATGAAGAAATGAGCAGTCACTTTAGTCTCCTGATGAACACAGTGTGCCACACCTTCCAAATTAATACATATCTAGAAATACTTTTTACACACTTTTATTTGCTATTTTGTGTCTGTCTGTAGTTTAAAACCCTGATCAAACACATTGAAGTTTGTAAAAAGGTGAAACATTTAATCCGGTATGAATAATTTGCAAAGTTGCTGGATTTCCAGTTGTGTTTTTTTTTTTTTTTTTCTTTTGACATTTGAAAATGAGGGATTTTTTTCCCCCCTCACACAAGCTCTAGTTTTCGTTACCCAGCCAGAATGTTTTCGCAGATAACAGGACTCCCAGTCCGAGTAGACATAGTCCTGCTGAACACTCAGCTCTTCAGTCTCATACCTGTTATATATTCCTGCCAGTTGCGAAAGGACCATACCTTTGGTTTTTGAAAGCTTATCACAAAATCTGGCAAAATGAATAATCAGAAGCTGCCTGCTCTGTCCAGACAGGAGTGGACTCGCCGAAACAGGAAGAGTCTTGTCTCTAAATGAAGTCAGCTGTAAAGAGTTGTTTATCAGGACATTTCTGATGTCAGTTGTTCATGCCTGGCTATACATTAGGAACAAAGATTTAATAATCATATCTACCTAGCTTGTTCTTAATGTCTGCTTACATTGTACAGAATACATGCTAATACACAGTAAGCTTGAATTTATCTTTCACAAAGTGGGGGAAAAAAAATCATATTTTGTCATTGGCCGTTTACTTCTTGTTACTTCCATCACAGTAACACATTTTGCTTGACGATAAATTGTCCCAGAGGTTATTGTGATAAACATTTATATTGCTGTTTTGAGAACAATTTCAAGTTATATAATGACAATGGCCTGAAAGTCTAGAAATACATTCTCATAGATCAATACAATATAAATATTAATGGGCTTTTAACAGTAGAAATGGAAGACATTTGAAATATCCCAAATAAATAAAACGGCATAAACGACAAATATATTGGACGATAAAGTCTCTGTAAACATAACTGTCTTTCAAAAGCAAAGGGAAGTTGAGACCAAAGCACCAGACTGAAGACTTGTCATCCAGCTTTTAGTAGAGAAACAAAGAGGAAAAAAGAAAACAATAACTCGAAATGATTGAGTTTTAATTCATCATGCAATTAATTGATTTATTTATTGTGCCAGGGCTGTTTCTGGTTTCTCAGTAGTATACGCATACATGTAACTACATAAAAATCGAAATTTGTTTAGACTAGCTTTCTCTGTAATTGCTAACATTGTGCATTTGATTACAGGAGCACCACAAGAAATCTATTCCTAAGGACACCTGGAATCTCTTATTAGACTTCAGCACAATGATCACAGATGACATGTCCAATTATGACGAAGAAGGTCAGGGAAACTGCTCGCCCAATGATCCGGATAGAAAATCAGTTGTTTTTCTTTTTTTTTTTTTTTTTTTGCAAACCTTCATGTTCTGCCTTGTTCTTCCCCAACAGGAGCCTGGCCCGTCCTCATAGATGACTTTGTAGAATTTGCACGGTCGCACATCGGGACCAAAAGCTCCACAGTTTGAGGTTCAACTGATGGAAGAGTTCACAGTTTGTTGAGCATGCCAAGCAGAGATTATGACGCCTTTTCAAACACTCAGGACTTCTCTCTGACGAGTTTTTTCACATGAGAGACTTCATATAAGTGTGTTTGTAACCTGCAGAGGGAAAAATAAAGGCTCATCTTAGTTGCTTGTGGTTGATGAGTTTAAAGACTTCAGGATGTTTCATGTGCGCTCACGGCAGCTGGAGAGCCATCACCGTTTCCTGGTTATGCTCGTCTTTAAAGAAAACGTGGATTTACTTTGAAATTCAATGGTAAATTCTTGGCTTCTTAAAGGGATCTTGTATTTTAGTACTGATGTACATTTCTTTTTCTGTTTGTTTTTTTGTTTTGTGTGTGTTATGATGCATTTGTACGTCAAGCCAGTTTAAAGCACTGGAATTTTTCAACATGGTACTGTTTAAAAATAATTAAGGGATAAATAAAAGTCACCGTCTGCTCTCATAATGTTTTAGCCTCATTTTAAGATGTCTACTTAGTGGAAGCAGCATGAATTTAAGTCATACATTTCAGTTTTAAATACAGAATTTTTAAACATTTTATTTTTGAAACTCACATTTGTGGCATACCTGTGGACGTATGTCTGCAGACATTATCTTCGATTCTTTCATAAAAATATTCCCTTCTGATCTGTGCCCAACATTATGCATTGTTGAATTTTTTCTGTTTTTTTTTTTTTTTTTTTTTTTTTTTTTTTTTTTTTTTTTTTTTTTTACATAGCTAAAATAAATTTGAAATAACCATGTTTATTGTTGCATGTATTTAATAATTTTGTACATTTCATATTTGGTAACTAAAGGCTTATTCAAAAAAATTATTAATGAACACAAGGTTATGTGTAAAATAAAATTAATCACAGATTTCATTGTTCAGTTATATTTGTGATGCAGTGCATCATGTGTTGCTGCACACAGCAATAAAACTAATGATGCAGTTTCATATGTATTTGTTAAATTATGTTTCCTATTTACAAACGGTGTAATACTGATGTTCCTTGTTTTCGTTTTTAGTTGTGGAACACCTGGCCATTTGTGATCATTGTTGCCATTTTTGGAACATACTTAATCATTTAAGTTTCCTAGTTTCATTTTTAACTGAGGGGTAATCATGCCACCTTTTAAAAATCTGCATTTAACAAAAATTGTGTATTTTTTATTATCTTGTAAAGGATGCATTTAGGTGATTGTGTCACCTTTTTGTTATATTTCTTGTTAAAGACACACGAAATAGGCAATTTTTCTTGTTTATTGAGCCATTATATTATCGGTTTTAATAACATAATTTGACTTGTTATAAAATCTATCACTTTCAGTTATGGTTAATATTTACAGACCAGACTTGAGAATCGTGTTATTTAATGATTTGCAGTCAACAATATAATCTAGTGTATTTATTTTTAAACAATTAGCGACAAATTGAAGTACAAATTTGATCATGTGTTAAAACTTGACATTGTGGCACATTTTGATCACCAGAGAAATGCAGCAAGACGTTGAGCTCCTCGTTTCCTTGTCTTGTAGTGACGTAAGCGCGTTCGGTTGCCAAGGGTGACTACTAACAGCGAAAAGGACGAGAACTGCTTCCCTATCGTTTCAGGGCGTTTCGGGAGACTTCGCTGTCAAGCGGGACAGAAAAAAAAATGGCTAGCGGTAATATTGATCAGTTTAGTGACCCTGAGTTTGAGAAAATATTATATGAAATTGGCTGGGACTATAGCTTCACTCTTCCTGAACTGAGCGACGTCAACAGAGCTCTGCTGGAGGAGGTAAGGCAGTAAAACTCTCCTCGAGCTCCCTTTGTGCGCGCAGCATATACTTTACTCAAATATATAATATGCTTAAGCGAAGTATAGATATCTGTCCAGTGGCTAAATATGAGCCTTAAAAGTCCAACTGTAGCAAAACTTTAGACAGCCGTTTGAAACATTTATCAGTTACTTGAGAAGTAGAAGTAAACTTGCCAAACAATGTAATTTACATTGAAATGTGTTTTTCTTTCTTGTTTAATTTGAAGGATATTTTGTTCACTTTCGGAAGTTGTTTCTCAGGCATTTTCTTGCTGTCTTTTGTTAACTTAATGGAGCATTAACTCTTAATTGGGGCCTGCCATAGCAATACATAGGGACAGCCGTTTGAAACATGTATCAGTTATATTTATTATCGGTTACAACTGCCGAAACGCAGAGAGTCTAACTGACACTTAAGTGTCGCTCCGTTAGAGTGGGAGTTAGGGTGGATTTTTGACCCCGGGGACACAGGGCGTTAGTGAGGCCCTTTAAAATGAAGCTCACTGAAAATGTCAAAATAAAAGCTTCAATACTCCTCAGGTTTGTGCTGGAGGTAAAATGAGGAGATGGTGTTGAAAAACTTACTTTTCTGGTTCCAATAGACACTAAAGTAAAACAGGCTGAACTCAAGTATTTTATTCAGCAAGAAATAGTACGTTTGAGTTTCAACGTGACAAAACTGTATCCTTTCATCCTCGTATCAACAGTTCGGTATGCTGCTGGTGGTGTAATGGTATGGCATGTATATTTCTGTCGCTGTTTGGACCCTATATCTACAGTCCACCTGTTTATTGTCGTTGACCATGTCCATCTCTTAAAATTGATGTTGCAGTTTCAGTTTCTGATTTCTATGGCTTTGTCGACAACAGATTTATAAAGCTGAGATGGCGGTTATGCGAGAGGATAATAAAATTAAGGAAATTAGAGATCGACAGCAGCTTGTTAATGCAGAACTCCAGAGAGATACGCTACAGCTGGTTAACACTGAGGTGAGTGTGTTGGAACTAACCTTATGTGATAAATGTGCACTGGCTTTTCAAAGTACATGCCAATATGAAATTATCAGGTTATTGTGATTTAAAACAGAATAAACAATGGAAACGTTTCCACCTGTGTTGTGACACAAATTCTGTACAATTCACTTTAAAGTGAATTCATGCGTTGACCCGGTTGCATAACCGTGCACATAAGCAAACATACAGATTTAGCTTTTTGACTTCTTGACTCCCTTCTTGTTGTTATTTATGTTCTGATTAAACTGCAGTTGAGACCAGCCATCTTAGTAATAGGACATAGCCTCCTGTAGCTGACACCACTGAGTCCACAAAAGTTGCAAGTCGATTTAGGAAAGTCCTGAAACGTTTCTGTCAGAATTATGCTGGATATTCATGATGACACTGAATATCAGAGCCAAAAGTTGTGGGAAATATAAGAAAGCAGAAACAGTGTCACTGTCTGACTGTGGGTCAGTGTCTGTCCGTTGTTTTAGATATAGAGCCGAGTTATGTTATCACACTGTCTGTTTGACTGCATACAGGCTCTGTTGAAGGCAAACGAAAAAGAGCTGGAGGTGATGAAGCATCTGAAAGCCCTGACAGTGAGAGAGCTGGGGCGCTACGGTCAGCTGACAGCTCAGGCCGAAAGACAGATCAAGTCTTCATACGACAAGATGGACAGGATGGAGGTCTGAACACCGCATGACTTGAAGAAGAGAAGAAGCGAAATGTGCCTCTGATTCTTCTTTCTGTGTCTTCAGAAAAGCCAGCTAAAGGCAACGCAGACTCTGGAGGAGCTGCGGCTTCAGATGGACCTGGACGAACAGACCATGGAGAACCTCTTAGTGGAGGCGGCTCAAAAGGACGAGGACTTAATGGTCATCGCGAAATACGCCCAAATGGACGAGCATAAGATCAAGGTTGTTAATTAACACTTGTAGCTTCGGCGTCATCCTTTTATCTCCTCAGCTAATATTCATCTGTGTGTCTCATTTAGTCGCTCATTCTGACTATAGAGAAGAGGACTCTGGAGGTCAAAGAAAAGCGCAAAGCACTTGACAAAGAGCTAACAGAAACTAGGTCTACCCAGGTAATGTAATAACACACAGCAATCACACTGCGCATGTTACGGAATGTATTACTTTGGTATGGAAAACATTGATCTGGCATTTGTTTCAATATTCCATTTATTTTGTGGTTCTTCTTACTTTTTTTGGCAGAGTGGAAGTTAGTCTGCATTCGGAGTATGCAGACTAATAACGATTGTTTTCGTAATCGATTAATCTATTGATTATTGATTCATTGGTTTTAAAAAATTGGCAAATTTTTAAAAAATTTGCAGATTTTCATTTAACCACCTTTGCTTTTATTATGCAACATGCAATAAAAGATGTAAATAAACAAGTGATTCAATTGCTTTTTTAAACAGGAAAATAGTTTTTTTAAAGTGAAGCCTAACAAGGAATGACAATAACATGTCTTATGTTTTACCTATAACATGACATTTTCTCATGTATAAGGAAAATAATACCAGTGAAGCTAGTACTTTTTCATCAATATTAAGGAAGTATTTGCTTAAGAAAATATCCTACATCTTGGTGAAAAGTTACTTGTAAGTTACTCTTGTCTTATTTCAAGTGTACTGAGAAAATTGTACTAGAAACCAGACCACAAATGCATGGTAAGAGTTTGTGCCTTTGTAGTGTCCTTTTAGCAAATGTACTTTCTTTGAGTCTGCATATTGCAATTAACGAATAATCGATTACTAAGTTATTTGACGATTATTTCAGTAATTGATTACTCATGATTAAAACGACGAATAGTTCCATTGGTAATTTGGAGGCCTCCTTTGTAGTTCTTTATTATTCTGAACATTCTGTCCATGCAGCTCGCGTTGGATAGGACCATAGAGAACATACAGAAAGCTCGCTCTGAGATCCAGCACCTCTTCCACCTGTGTGAAAACACCATCAAGCAGAAAAAGCAACTCGACTCAGACATGGAGAGATGCTCAATTGTAAGATGTCTACAACCGGCTTTACTTAAGTGTATTTCTACACCAAACGGGACTTTTGCAACAAAACCTTATTGTTTTTTTTTCTTTTTTAACTTCTCTGTTCATTACAGCAAATTGCTCAGGGCAGGCAGAAAACCAGGGAAAAGAACATCTGCGTTGCAGAAATGAAGCACAAGCTGGATACGGAAAGGAACAACAACAGAGAGCTGCAGAGGAACATCGCCTCGGCGAGGATGCAGAAGGCCATCCTACGACAGGAGCTGAAGAAACATCAGGAAAACCTGGCCAGGATGCAGGTTGAGGTCAGTTTCTCAAAGCACACGCTGCTCTTCTTCTTTTGTCATTCGTGATTTGTAATTTTTTAAAAGACTTGTTTATCCTGCAGCTTGATAGTTACAAGAGCACGCTGTACCAAAACAGGTGCGATATGAAGTCTATTACATCCCAAATCTCCAAGATGAAGATGGATATCGACATCAACAACGAAAGGTCAGTGAGATATATGAGGAGGCATCTCTGAACCTAAGACCCTGCATGTTACTGCACCGTGCAGTGTGTGTGTGTGCATGTGTGTGTTGTAGGTTAGTAGAGGCCCAGGCCTACCATGCTGCGCTGCAGGAGAAGCTGAGGATTGTGACAGAGGGCGCTCTGAATGAGGAGGAGAGAGCTGCGCACATGGAGCAGATCCTGATGGAGACAGAACAGGACATGAAGGTGTGCCACCGGAACGCCGACACCCTACTGCTCTTATCTGCTTCTTTCCTAAAAAAGAAAACAAAAAAAAAAACTTTATTCTCAGCTTGTCTGTGTCCAGACATATTTATTAACTTTTACTTTATTTTCACCTGAAATCAAATCAGCACATAAATCCATAAAATATTTTAATTTGAAGTTTTTTTTTTTGTCTACATTTGTCTTCATGTATGAAAAAGATGTTCTTTATTATTCATTCAGTCAGTCTAATATTCCTTCCTTCCCTCCTACAGATGCTGGAAGCTCAGCGGCATGAGCTCATGGATGAGCTGTTCCGCCAGAGACAAAATTTCCAAAGTGCCAAAGCGAAGGAGAAGAATCTAATAGCCCTGGTGTCCAAGAATAAGTTCACCATAACCAACTTGCTGACCCAGGTCACTAAGATGGAGAACACGCTCATCAGACACCAGATGATGAACAACAATCAGGCATGTTGAAAACCAATAATACTCACAAATGCAGCACCCTGCACTCAAACTGTTCAGCTTTTCCTACTCTAGTTAGTATTTCAGTTTCATTCTCTGCTCTGCTCTGGGTAGGAGGCAAAGATACTGATGCTTCACAGGAAAGTAGCTCAGCTGTCAGGTGCCATTCGCACAGATGAAACCGAGATGCTGGAGGTGAAGGTTAAAGAGATGACTTCCCATCTGGAAGACAAGCAGGAGACGACCAAAATCCTCAAGAATGCACTCAAAGAATGTGAGGTCGGTCTGAAAAACACTTCCTCAAAGATTTCCCTTTAAAGTTCCAGTGGAGTTATTGCATTTTACATATGTGGGAGTGTGTCTCTGGCAGCTCGATATCCGCTGTGCGAGGAAAGAGATGGAGAAGCTCGAGGCTGAGAAGAGAGACCTGACTGAAGAGGTTGACTGCCTGTTGGTGCTTTGTGTCAACAAAGAAAAGGAGTTGAAGAAGCTCAAACTGAAGAGGCAGGTGAGTGTGGTGCCATTCCAGATACCGTTAAATGTTAAGCATCTAAAGAGGGAACAATGCGCCAGGGGAAACTAACTCAGAATAGTTTTTGGCTGGCTTAAACGAATACAGTAAGAAGCAGTTCTTACTGTATTTTTATACCTTTTTTCCTGTGTGAAGTTAAATTATGCCAGAATCGTCCAAACATTTTGGTCCAGAATCCCAAAGTTGAAAGTATTCACTGGCCATATTGTTTTTCTAACTTATGCTAAATCATTTTGTTGTGTTTTTTTTTTTTTTTTCATCTGCTAAGCAATAAATTAAGCCAAGCAACATTTTACAGAAACAAAGAGGGAACTTCTTTTGTCTTAATAAAAGGCAGGCAGATTCTTAACTTTTTAAGTCAGCTTTTTTATTTCAGTTCATTTGATCTAGAAAGCTTATTCCAAGAAACAAAAATGAGAAATCTTTTTAAACAAAAACATTTTCTATTAACCAAATACAAAATTTAATAGAAGAATTTGCTTTAATCATTTTTGAGAGAAAAAAAAGTTTTGCTGTGCTGGATATTTAAATTCCTACTTACTATTAAATTAAAGTGAAAAAAAAAAGCGCAGGTATTTAGAGAAACTACTTTATGACAAACATCTTCTGTTAAAAATGAATTAAATGTGTCAAACTATCAGTTTCTTCAACTTTGCAATTATGTTCTGCTTTGTGTTAATCTGTCACACCAAATCTCAAAAGATGCATCAAAATGTGTGGTTTTAACATGCTTTGGTGAAGTGTCTGTTCATTTCTGCAAAACAAAATGGGTAAATTTATGTGAGCACAATGAACAGTAAATGTCTTAGATGAGTCTGAAGCATGAAAATATTGAGTCAGATTGAATTCAACCCATACATCAATTGTACTTCTCTAGGATCATTAAAGCTGCTCATGTAGGATCATAAAAGAAATTATTTGAGATGGTTTTGTTTTGAACTAAAGACAGGATTGTCTGAGTCTTTGTCTTTGTGGAAAAAAAGTGCATAGTGTGGGTATTGGGGGAGGGGGGGATAATCATGAAACATATCAAGTTATTTGTGTATTTTCCATCAGGACAGCTTAGTGAACAACAACCTTTTGAAGACAGAGGTGAAGCGCATCAGGGATATCATCTATATAGACGCGGACAGCATGATGTCATGGGAGGCGAGAAAGTTAGAGCTGGAGAAAGCCATGAAAGAGCGGGAGGAAGAGATTCACGTTTACTCCGAAATGCTCAAACATCAACTCAAGATTACCGAGCAGGACAGGCAGAAACTGAGGTAAGAAAATCCGTGCTCTACATACTCTGCATGTATCGTATCGTTTATCATTTATCGTGAAAAAAGGCCATGGCGCAATAAGAATTTGATTTAACGTCGTGATAAATTTCAGTTATTGAAAAAGAACAAAACTGACAGTGTGATCAAAAAAGTTATTTTGTTTTCAATAAATATCACTTCAATTTGAAATACATGACTAAACACAGTCACAGTGAGCAGCTTAGTGATATAAATCACACTTTTTAAAGTAAGAAGCCTGTTTAAAAATGGGAATGTTTTTCCCATTCACAATAGCGCGGGAGGAAGAGATGTGTCAATCAATCAGTCAATTGAGTGTATTTGTATGACACATTTCAGCAACAAGTCAGTTTATAGTCTTGAAAACATAAAAACATCATGAACACATTCATCATATAATCAACAACTGTGAAAATCAGTTACAAACATTACATTTTGTCAAGTGCCATTGTTAAAATCAATAAACATCAAATATGTTGGTCAATGTAACCTTTAATATGGGTCAAAAATAACTAAACATGTTTCTTGATTTAAACTCAGTGTTTCGGCTGTTTTGCAGTTTTCTGGAAGTTTGTTCCAGATTTGATGCTACAAATGCAGAGCCAGGCAGTTAGAATAAATAATAAATAGTTTTTTTTTTTATCGTCATCATTTTCCTTATCATAACAATACCACAAAATAAAACAGTAAAATTTTAAGACCATATCGCTCATTGCTGCTGTACATAAAAATGATGCTTTAATGTTCTATTTTAATTATTTTTTTAAATTAAAAGTTTACATAAATGACATGTTGGGTTAATTTGTCCTTTTATTCTGTTCCAGTGTTGAATTAAATGAAGAATTATCTAAAGTCGAAGCGGTGAAGAACCGCTTTGAGATCATGGAAAGTTCACTGGCAGGCTCTGAGGACGAGAAGTCCCAGATTTACTACATCACTAAGGTGAGACACCTTTCACATCTACTGAGCCTGTCCTCTTCCCTGCACACCAAAAACGTCTTGATTTGTGCTGCGTGTTTTCTCCACCAGGCCTCGCTAGACAAAGAGGAACTCAGACGGAAGTCAGAAGAAATGAAGTTGTACATCCACAAGATGGAGTTTGATACCAGGGCTCTGGAGAACACCATCCAGTTGTTTTCTGGTCGCTGCTCTGATTACAACAGCGGCCTCAGCAAAATGAAGAAATTCAGTACGTATGTTTGGAGGGAAATTCTCGAAACGGAAACGCGGCGCTTGTGAAAGTTGTGCGATTGCTGTAATAGCCTTATGTTTTGGTCAAAACCAACACTGATTATGTCTGTTTAAGGTGAAGAGTATCAGGAAAAGGTACAGCTGGAGGAACAGCTGAAGGCCACCGAGAGAACAGTGAAGTTTAAGAAGCAGCAAATTCAAGAGCTCCACCGGGAAATTCAGGTTCTGTGAAAAACAAGTCAGCTGCTACCCTATAGGGCTTAGGCAAAAAGCAAGTGCATGTCAGAAACTGGTAAAAAAAAAAAATGTTAACATAAATTGAAGCTCTGATCATTCATGTGACTTATTTTAAAAATATATTTCGCATTGAGATGCTATTCTAGACTTGAATAGCTTTGCTGATTGGCTAATTCCTTTTAGCACAACTTGAACACAACAGCAGTGTTTTCCAGACTGATTTTTGAAGCAGAAATTTCCCCCCACTTGTCCATCGTTGCTGTTTGCAGATGTCGCTAATGCATCACATTTATCGAGTTACAGGGCCGGCCCAAGCCTCCATGGGGCCCTAAGCAACACGTGGTTTTGGGGCCCTCTAGTTCTGCTAACAATGTGGACTGGCTGCAATCAGCAGTCTGATCATTAGGTCATTCACACACCTGCTATAAACTTATTGCATCTCTGGCAGTGCTGTTTACATTATATATATATGTATAATAGGATACATTTATTGGCCAACTGATTTATCGACCAGTTGATTTCTGGGCGCCGATTTCCTTCATTTTGGGGGATTGGATTTGGCTGATACTTACACGTGAAGCCCATTTTATCCCCTAATCTTGTCTTCATCAGCAAAGGTTTAAAAATCAACCTCTGTCCTCTTCTGCTCTGTAGTGAGAGGTTTGACTGACAGACTGACTGAGCCACCCGTTTACAGTTAACAATATTCACCCCGCTGTTGCCAAGTGACTTTCTTGCTATATTTAGTGACATTTCGGACAAAAAAAGCATTAATATCAGCCAAAATCAAAATCGTCAGGTCAGGCTTTTTAAAAATCAGTGACCTGGGATCGGCCAGAAAACTGCAATCGATGCAGCTCTACACACATATTCATGACGACCTTTGATTAAATAAATTTCTCTTAAGCATTACTCCAATAGCTAAAAATGTAATTTGAGTCTTTCTCCCCTGAGAATGTGGACCGGTACCGGTACTGGACTGATTCTGAGCCTTCAAATGATTTTAACAAAAGTTTCATATAACTCAGAAGTTGATGTAAAAATAATGTTTGTTTTAGCCACAAAACGATGATGCTCAGCAGCAAACAACTACAGGCTATAGCAGCTCATCCATGTAGCAGGCATGTAGCCAGCCACCCGGGACGCCCAGGAGCAATTCATTTCCTTTCTTCCTATCCATAAAATAAGAATGGGGCTCTAAGCAGCTGATTGGCTAATCAAGCGGCTGTTTAGTTTGCTATGCCTTGGGCCGGCCCTGTCTAGTTATATAAACTAATTAGAAAAATACTGATGTTTTAGCACGTCTCTTTCTCTTTCTCGTGATGATTTTCTGCTTACAGCTAATAGAAACAACATTTACAATTAGAACATTACATGAACCAGAACAAACCTACTTTTAAAAACAGAAATGTGTGTTTAATGAAAAGTATGTTTGACAGCTGCTCAAAAGTTGTTGTCTTCAAAAGGCACTTTTAATCTGACAATCAAAGAGTCATTGTGGTGTATATTCTAATTTGTGGAATAGCGGTGCTGTTATCCATGTTATTCTTATTCATGGTTCTCATTTCCTGTATGTGGAAGTAATTGTTAGTATATTTCAAAATTCTGCTGAGAATATCATGACTACAATAGCCCACCTCTGGTTCTCATGTCACACCCATCTGGTGTGAATCTCTGTTTGGGTGAAAGCCTTTGTGCCTTTTGTGTGTGTGTGTGTGTGTGTGTGTGTTTGCGTGTTCATGTGTGTGTCTTTCTATCTGCCTCGATTTCCAGGGAATGAACAGCACCTGGGAGAGCCTCGTGCTAGAAGAGAAGGTGGAGAAGGAAAAGATATATCACATACAGATTCTTATTTCTAATCTGAACAAAGAAGCAGCTTCTTTGCAAGGGAGACTTGTCAGAGTCATGAATCAGGTTGGAGAAGAAGTTGTGACACCTTGTTAAACACTTTTTACATCCATTTGTATAGGCAGTTGGAACAGAATAAGATACAGGTTTCCAACACAACTTTGCATATAAAGAAAATATCTGTGTCAAACACATTGATTGTCTGTCTGTCTGTCTGTCTGTCTGTCTGTCTGTCTGTCTGTCTGT
>VMRN01000048.1:2127147-2159546 GCA_010277015.1 Poeciliopsis turrubarensis
GTCTGTCTGTCTGTCTGTCTGTCTGTCTGTCTGTCTGTCTGTCTGTCACAACATACAAATTACAGAATACAAATAGATAATAGATAAGATAAGAGTTGGATATGTATTCACAAGTATCTAAATAAATAGTCCAGCAGCACTTCCTATTAACACTTTCTTTGAACTTTAACCTGAAATTATTTGAACTTTAACCTGAAATTATCCTGCTAAAGTCTTGGTTAGAGTTTAAAAATGTTTTTATCAGTCAAATTCCTGAGGTTTATTATAAATTATAGTTGTTTTTCTTTGTTGTTGTTTTTTTTTAGTTCACCAAACTGACCAGAGAAGTTCGCTCAGGACAAAGCACTCAAAGTGAAACTCTTGAGGAGCAAGACATCAAACTGAAAGAGTTAAAGCTTTTCAACAAATCTATCAACAATCTGTTGAATAAGGCCATGGAGGAGGATCCTGATCTCAGACCTGTTCTGGAGGAATGCTTTCAGAAGGTGCAGATAAGACGCTCTGCATTATTTAGCATGATTCAGGCATCTAGTATGACAGGACCATTAAAGTTTACTGCTCCTCTATTCTGGTTCTCTCAGGCCAATATTCAGTGTCCACCTCCAACCACCACATTCAGCAGCCAGGGGAGCATCAAGATAAGCTCTGCTCAAAGCTCCCTGTCTTCCAGGTCACTCTTTACTTCTGTGGTTTGTATTGCAAATGTCTGACATAAATAGACATTAGGTTTGCTTTCAGATGAGAGAACTGCGGCCCAACTTAGAAAAATCGGCGTTAATAGTTTACGTCATGCAACAAGCAACTTGAATTTGAAAAACAAGAATTAGGCACACACGTTAGTTTAGATTTTAGATTATTTCTTACTCACAATCTGAAAACCCCCCCACATATTTTAAGACTTTGGCAAGTTGTAGAGAAGCCCCACTGCTGTTCTAGTTACGACCAATGAGCTGGCATAATTCTGGCTATGCTCAGAGTGGCCTTGTGTCCTTAAAAACTCTTAAAGAAACTTTTAAATTCATGTATGTAAAATTAAAGCCTCAGAATGTCCTAATTGGGGTTTTTTTTTTAAGAATGTAAGTTGGGCTTAAGTTGGCCAACCCAGGTCTGAATTGGGTTGAGGGCGGTGGTGGCGATGATGTTTGGCATTTGCCCTGGAATTGGCGGGTTGCTGAAGCTACTATCCAACACAAGTAACTTGCCACCATCAGTGTGTGCGTGAATGGGTGAATGACTGTGGTGGGAATCGCTTTCAAGTCCTCTGGACTTGACAAGGTGCTACACCAGTACAATCTGAACTCTGGGGTGCTTCAAATGGATATGTACAAATAAGACGTACTGTGAAAGTTCCATAGGAAGCGAATGGAGAGGAAGCTACGACGCCTTGCATGTATCGACTCCTTCAAGTGCAAATTTATCAGCAGTTGGGTGATCTTCGCCACTGGCTCACTTTGCCAATCAATATATGATCTGGGAGAGAAAGAACCTTTGAAGCATGGCACTACGGGAGTTATAACTGCAGAAATCTACAAACAGACCCAGAAAATTTCACAATATTTGTTATCCTTGACTGTAATACAACCACTCCCATTGTTATAGTTTTTTTTCCAGGCTTAAATTTCATTCAGTGTGTCTATAAACAGTCTTAAACTCGACTTTCTGATTCTGCTTATTACTGCGCAACCAAATATTAAATCCACAAGAAATCAAAACTGAAGTATTATCAATTTTTTTAAGAAAACCAACACCCTTCAAATAAACGATTAAAGCTCTCAATTAGTTTGATATTCGTGACTTTGATGAGTGGCTCTGATGCTCGGTGTCTTCCTGATGCCTTCTAGATCTTCTGCGTCATCATCTAGCAGCAGCCATTCAGCGTCTACACCTGTCTCGCCTTGGGTAAAGACGGTGACCCTGGACCTGGATCTGAGTGGTGCCTATCCTATCTCTTCTCCGAAAAGTCCCAGCTCTCCAAGCAGCAGTGACAGCAACTCCAGCAAAAAGACGAAGAAGCCGTAGCTGCCTGTGTTTCTGACCTCCCACTACGATTAAGCTCATTTTTTAATTTTGTAAAATCAAAAATGTTGATTTTACATGGATTTTTCATTCCTTACAGATGTGAAGTTTTGTGCATTGTTCATAAATATGTAATATGTTTTGCCCAGTTTAGGTTGCTTTGGTTTTCTGAGTTGTTATTATCTATTGAACACAAAGACACACCAATAAAAGTAAAAAGATCAATCTTTTTTTTTTTTTATGTTTTTATTTTAAGGTGCTAAAGGCTAGAAAGTGCATAAATAAGTGACATCATTTATTCACCGCAATTTGTTTACTGCAAACCCTCTTTGTCTCTAGTTTGACCTGAAATATCTTTAATAGTTTCACAAGAGAGCGTTAGCCGGTGTTAGCTGGTGGGCGGGGCTAATGTTGATCTTGTCTGAAATCTGTGGCCACGCAAATCTGTGGCGAACTTGGAAACTTCAGCTCTGAGGAGGAGCTTCATCTCGAAGGCGGAGCTAGGTCCACCTAGGCGTTTTTCATAGCTGAATGGTTGCCACGGGAGATCAAAGGACTTCTCAAACATGAATGAAAGAGTCAAAGCAACAGTCCAGGTATATTTTTTGATGAAGGAATGACATCATAACATGTGAAGCTCAAAAAAGTTGATTTTGCATAATACTGCCTCTTCAACACTTAGCGTTAAATAGAACTTTCCTTTACATAATTCTGTAAAGCACATCGCCCTCATGGTGATGAAGCTTCATGGAAGTTCTTCTTTATTACTTATGTGCCACGCCCTGCTGTGAAGGCACAGCGTCCTTGAATAGACCAAATCCTAGCCAGACGCTCAGACAGGACCAGAAGGATCCGTTTCCTTTTGACTGGATTCTGACCTCAGCATGTTGCTTTTGCTCCTGTTTATCAGCTGTTTGGCCTCAGGTGTCGCACAGACAGGTGAGCACAGCTGTTTACAATCAGTGGAAATGTGATATCACATAGCAGTTTGCCAAACTGAAGTGGATGTCTTGTGCCTTCTGAGTGTCCTTTTCTCCAACCCTGGATGTGACAGATGCTCCTACTGGGTCAGCACCGGTCCTTCCTTCTGAGAACTCAGCAGACGGCGGTGAGCGTGATTTCATTATGAGTCCGATACAAACAGGAAGCCTTCTCTTAAAACCTGCTCGTTGTGTTTCTGTAGCAGTGCTAGTATTCTTTCAGGCGACTATCCAATCCCACCATGAGCTGAATAAAACCATGCTCGAACAAGTCGCAAAGACGGTGAGCTATTAATTGTCTTTATAAAAATTAAAAGCACACACATATACAATCAGGTGTGGTTTAGATCCAAGAACTCTCATGCATCCTGTCTTCCAGCTTCAGGGACTCCTGCGGGGACTTCAACCACACGCTGATCTCAAACTGACCCTGAAGAACGTCACCAAAGTCTGAAACTGCACCTTTAGCTGCGATCGCTCGTTTCCATATGGGCATCAACTTAAAAAAAATTTTTTTAAAATAAGAATCATTCTTTCTAACGCACTTCTTAAGCTTTGTTCACTGATAATTAAGTAAGTAAGTCTGTCATGTTTTAGATGTAAACCTGATGACGGGAAATTAAACAAAAGTTTAACTCTGTACTTTCTTGTCACACCACCAACTGAATCTTCCAAAACAAAAGAGGAACTATTGACAGAGAGCTGGTTAAGTGTCACGTAGTTCCTCATTCAGCTCAGATCTACGTTACAAAGCGTAGATCTGTAGAGTAGAGTAGAAGTTGTTTCTTTTTTTTTCTAATTAAAATTCTGAAAAGTGTGGGGTGCTTTTTGAAGACAGCCTCTCAGAGTCAATAGTGCAAGTCTTTCGGGGGCCGGGATTCTGAATCGGATTTTTACTTTGACAGCTTGTTTTAAGTGAGTAATTCCTTCATGTTGAATATTTAAAGAAGTACTAGCTCCACTGGCAGATGTTGTCACTTAGAATAAGACATTTTTCCCACGTTGAAAGTGAAATTATTAATACTTTTTCATCAATATTATGAAGTTACCGACCCAAAACAAGCTCCTATATGTTGCTTGTAAGTTAGTTTTATCTTATTTCAAGTGTACAGAGATGTTTGCACTAAAATAGGCAAAAACACCTGTTAAGGTCTTATTTTTGGAACAGCTGCAGTTATACTGAAATTTGAGCTGCAAACACAGAGAACTTTATTTTATGGACTTTAGTTAGGAGGTTCACATTAGAAGGGAATGTTGACAAATGTTCAGATTTTTGTTGTTGATAATAATAATAATAATAATAATAATAATAATAATAATAAACAGTAAAGTATTCACACTTTTCTTTCCAATTCCCAAAATGGTGGAATGCAACTCCAGTAACATTCACAGAAGTCACAATGTGACAAAATGTGAAATATTTCATAGATTTAAAGCAGTGCTCTCGATACCCAGAGGGAACGGCCGACACTGAACGATAAAAAATGAATGTCCCAGATTGTCGGTGTCCATGTGGTGTCAGTTTCCCTTTGTGTCTCCCAGTGGGGGTCATTTGACAGGAACTCCTCAAGTTCCAGGTCACCAGGAGTCAGGCTGTGTGGCTCCATGACTCCTGCTTTTGTCTTCTAGTTCTGCCTCACCCTTAGACATTGGCTTCTGTTTTTGTCTCCCAGTAATTCAAAACTGTGTTCTATGAAGTGGAGTCACTCCATAGCACACACTGCTGTGTGTGTGTGTGGGTGCGTGTGTGTGCGTGTGTGTGTGTGTGTGTGTGTGCGCGTGTGTGTGCGTGTGTGTGTGTGTGCGTGTGCGTGTGTGTGTGTGTGTGTGAGTTGAAGACGAAGTGAGGACGTCACACAATGAAGCCGAGTTCTTGAGGTGTTTACGACCCGCCACCTTTTTTTCCTGTGTGTGTGTGTGTGCGTGTGCGTGCGTGCGTGTGCGTGTGTGTTTTTGGCTTTGAAAATCTTTGTCAGTCTAGTAGTAAGCGACCAGAAAGCGTTTTTCTCTCTCCAGAAGGTCAGGCTCTTTGGCATCAGCTGACTCGTTCTCACAGCGTCAGAATTCGTTCCTGCGACTGTGAATCCAGGATTACTGTGGGAACGATAACCGATTTCCGACCAGGACTCGAGTTTCATGAGATTAGTTAGACAACTGCGTTTCAAGAAAAAGAAAAAAAAAAAAAGCTCAACAGCGCATTTCAGCAGCGTGATGAATAGATTATGTGAACATGTACACTGACTGGCTTGTTTCCTACAAGAAAAAACACAAACAGAATCTAGTGGAACCAGTTGCCTTCAGAAGTCACCTGATTGAGGAAGGGGAAGGGATACACACCATCTCCAATGTGGAAACATGGTGGTGGCAGCGTCATGCCTCGGGGATTCAGCAGCTCAGGGTTGGTGCTAAGACAGGCGAAGCTAAACCCAGGACAAACTTGGATGGAAAAGTGTTGAAGGATGAAAAAGATTTGAAACTTGTGACTGGGCAACGATGTCACAATATGGCAACAGTTTTAATAGATATGTTAAACATGTATTAAAAAAAAAAAAAAAAATGAAAGTTACATACTGCAGCTTCAACAGTTGGTATGAGGTGTTTATCCTGACATGCTGTGTTTAGGAAAACATGTTGCTTTTCAACCAAAGATACCAACTTTTATTTTGCTGCAGACAATCCTAATATTTGATGCAATAACACAACATTCAACATGTTGTGTTTCTTTCTTTCTTCTATAAAAAATTTCCTAAAAATCAAAGTTCTTTTCTTGTGTTTTCCGTTGTTCCGCCAGCACTTGACCTCTGGCCTGGATAATTTACTTAGCTCCCCTCTTGACCTTTTTCTTCTGATCAGTTCCACATTAGGTGTGAATTGGTTGCAGCCAAGGTCACCAGGAACATCCAACCTTCCCACGTGTTTTTTTTTTTTTTTTTTCTTCACGCTTGTAGAAATCCCTGTGACTTGTCCGGGTTCTGCCTCTCGTTTCCAGTTTGTTTCCTGTGACCCAGCTGCCTCCAGGTCCGTCTGGCCCGAGGACTCGGAGACAGAACCTCACCATGGACTCCAGACTCTTCTTCTTCTTCACCTCGGCTCTGGTTGCGGCGGCGGCAGTGACCGCCTCTCTGTCCGGCAGCGCCGGACAATGTAAAATCAAATGGTGAGGCTGATTCTGCTTCTTGATTCGGGTGGAAATGTTTTATGGAGCTGCATCCCAGCTGTGAGGGATTAACACAGAGTTGTTTGCAGCATCGCTTCTCCTTCCCGTCTCCTTCCAGAAGTGAAGATCTGATCGATTTAACGCCGTTGTTGCATTTTCTGGTCACCGTTCTCTGCTCGGCAGGTTGTTTGGCATTGACTGCGGGAATGTTAGCGGCAGGCTGGTGAACCAGATCCAGACCTGGCAGGTGAAGGGAAGCTGTCTGGATGAAGGGGAGAAATGCTCCTACGAGGTCAGAACATTGTCATTTAGCACATTGTTCAATCAGAGCGCACCGAGAAGAGTTCTCTGTCCTTGAAGTGAGGAGAGCCACGTTGTTTGTTACGATCAAAATAGCGATCTGACTCATGACATCAGCGGTTTCTGATTAGTCAGACTGATTAGCCAAAGAGTTCACAATCTGCAGGTTGTGAGTTCAATTCCAGCGTCCTCTCTGGATTTATGCTTAGCTACAAGCAGATGGATAATTTACTGGATTTTATGTACGGGTAAAACACAACAACTTGACCTGACTTTTGTACCGGTCAGTGTGCTGACGACATGTTCTTGATTACAGGTGCTTTCACAGATGCTATGATAAGAACTGAAATGACTGAAATCACTTTAGAAAGAGACAAAAGAGATCAGGTTGTTCTGGTGAACAAAATTTTATCTGCAAAGGATTACTATGCAGAATCACACTGACAGTCTCACCACAACCCGTGAAAGCCTTTGGCGTTTGACCGCAGATGTTTAAAATGTGCAGACCGGACTGACTGCAGCTTCTGCTGTCCAGCTTGTGTCCTCAGCTCCGTATCTGATCAAGGCCACACACACGTCTCCCAGAACCAAGACGCTGAACATCCTGCAGTTTCTTCTGGAGCAGTCCACCATCTGCAGAGTGACGGTAAGCGGTGGCAGGAAACTTTTCAGGCTGATCAATCGGCCGGTTTATTTGCTCGACTTAGCGATTTTTCTTGTTAATTGGCAAACATGCTCGACCGAAAAGGGAGCAGGAGGAAGGAGGAATCTTGCAGCAGCGTCCCCGTTTCTGAACAAAATACATTGTTGTGGTCGTTCGCATTTAATTAAACCGACAATGTCATCGTGTTGACTCGGAAGTGTATAAGATTTAATTCTTTTTTTTAAATGAAGAAATATATTTAGGGTGTTTCTGTTTAAAGCTAAGCTCATTTAAAAGAGTCATCTGTTGAAACTTTAAGGTGTTCCAGTTTTGCTTCAGTTAGCTGTATTGACCTTGGCTTGGTGGATGTTTGCTTGTCAGATTTTTTTGGAAATGAGGTTCTGACTGGAGCAAAAATGTGCTTACCTGCAGTAAAAAATGTTTAACACATTATAACCTGTGTAATTAAATAATCAAAATGAATGCGTTAGAGTCTTCGCCCCACTTTTAACATGATAGAAGAGCGTGTTGGTCTCGGTGTCCGCTGGCCTTATTCTGAATAAAAATGGCCAGATGTTAACTGCTGTTAACGGCTTACAGCCTTTTTAAACGCAACCCTGCTTTTAAAATTCAGAACTATCCGCATCCAGTCGAATTTGCTCCCAAATTCGCCTGAAAACGGACGGCAAAGCTGAGGTTTCAGTTCCAGTCACACCAAGCAGCATCTGTTGCCGTCACGGTGCCGCTTCGACGCAGACTGAAGCCGTGTCCGACGCGGTAAATCAGAGGAAGTCCAACGGCCTTCCTGAGATTCCTCAATCAGCCGCCCCCGATGTTTTCTGCTCAACAGGGCGAGGCGACGTCCGAAGGGTCCAAAAACCCGGCCGACAACGGCACCAGCTTCTGCAGTCTGCAGAACCTCATCAACGGTGACTGAAGCGCGTCTCCTCGGACCATTAATCTGTCTGCTGGTGTTCGACTCCTGCTGAGGAATCCGGTGATGAGGTTCTGGGTTTCTTCTCTGTTCCAGGAAGCAAGCTGACCGACGCCGAAGGATACAAACAGTTCAGCAACAAGTGGATCTGTCCGGGCTTTGATTCAGCCGTCTGCAGCTTCTCTTAAGACAGGAATAAACGGATACGATGTTTTATGTTTTGTACAATTTTTTTTTGTTCTATAGAAGTCTCTCCTGTATTTGTATTAAGGTCTATATTTTTGCAGAACTTCCACTCCAGTTATAACCGCAACATGTTGGGTGGATTTCTCTTTGCACACATCCAGACTAACACTCTGCCTCTTCTTATTCTCACAACAGTTCAAGCAAAGTCGGGTTAGATGGAGAGATTTCATGAACAGCAATTTTGGAAGTTTAAGTGCAATTTGGAGCTGCACTTTGACTGGTCCGTTCTAACAAATAGCCATTGTCGCTCCGGCTGAAGGTTTATGGTTGAATGTAGCTGCAGGGTCTCAGCTCCAGTCTCAAGCCTTTTGCAGCATCTGACAGTCGTTTTTTTTTTTCTTTCAGTAATTAACTTCACTTACTGTAATTTCTTTCTCTCACTAACTCAGACCAACTTCCTTACACATATTGAATGACAGCATGATGCAGCCACCACCATGTTTCGATCTGATCAGAACACAGACATGCGTGTGTTTCGTCTCCCACGGCTCGCAAAAAACATTATGCATTCTTTTGGCTTTTTATTTAAAAAAAAATAAATATGTCTGCAGCAAAAATCATATATATATACTAGATTTTTGTATGTAAACACTTATGAATCCTTCCTTTGAACTTCACAATGATGTCCTAGTTTATGTTTGTCTCATATAAAATCCCAACAAAACACATCTAAGCAGAATGATTACTTTTGCAAATAAAGGAATCGAAAACAAACAGTAAATCTTTAGTGAATAAAGTATTGAATTAAAAAAAAGTGTTTCTTTTGATTCTTTTTCTTCTTTTTTTTTTTTTTTTTTTTTTTTTTTTTTTGCCATTTTGATCATTCATACAGACAGTGCGTCACAATGACCCAGTCAGGCGCTCACAGTGTGTGTGGGTAATTTCTACACACACACTGTGCAACAATATTCTAAATGTAGTCTGACCACAGTCCACTCGACAAAATACACCCGTCTGAAAATAGGAAGTGCTTCTTCCTTTTAATGACAAAATGTTGCAGGTTTTTTATTATTATTATTATTTATTTGGAGGTAGCATTCAGCTAAAGTCACACGCTGTTGTTTTGGAAGAAACTCGGCAACTGAAAATAGATACATATCGAGCAGGTGAGGCGCTTCGCTTCGTCTTGTTCCTTATATCTTAAACACATGTGGAACCTCTGAATTGGGCCTGAGGTGAACACACCTGCTGTTCAACACGCACAACACCAAATGATTGCACTGCGGTTGATCGACCGGGTTTTCCCAGCTCAGCCAGCGCCCCCTGCTGGGCGGAGATCTGATCGCAGCCTCAGGAGCTTCCGGTGCTAATCTGGAGAAGCTAACGGGTCCGTTCTCTTCTTCGCTGTTTCACGTTGTTCTTCTTCTTCCTTTTCATACCAGCCGGCACAACGTTGTGTCCGTTTCACCCGTTTATGTCTCTGTTTTCCTTAAAGAAAATATGGCAACGTATATAATAACACGTACGACTCAAATTAAACGCATAACGTGATTTAATTTTGTGTTATTTTCTGAAGAGTTCTTCTTAGCTCTTTATTTAGCCTGTTGACATTGTTTTGTTTTGTTTTCTTGTGCTCCATATTTGGAGTCCTAGTGAAAACAAAAAACCTCACAGTGATCCTTTTGACACAGAACTCACTAAAACCAGGCACACAGACACTTTATTATTCTTTAGTGGGTTATTAAATTATTAATGAGCTCAGCATTAATCTAATAATGCTGTTACTGTTGCTAGAGATTTGTGGTTGCTGTTGGATCAACCTTCAGGTCTCCTGGTTCTGCTCTGCATCTCCAAACACAGAGAAGCAGCATTCAGCTTCTGTGCTCCATGTATCTGGATTAAACTTCCAGAAAGCCAAAATCCCATTTGTTTAGAGCTGCTTTTGATTAATAATGACGATTCTTTTAAAATAGGACGTAAAATTGTGCCTGAAGATGAAACTACCTGATGTGTTCCTGCCAGACAGGTGACTGAATTCTGTGCCTGTTCTGTACGCAGCGCGTCAACACGTGTGCTTCAGCTACACATTCGTGTATTACAATGTTTCCATGTGATCCTCATAGAAGACAAGTCTCAGAACATACAAAACATAGTAAACAAAAAGAAAATAAATCATCGCGTTGGAAGTCGCTCCTTCTCAGTGAGTCTTTTAAGGTTTTAGGCCCTGTTTTTTTTTCTTTTTTTTTTTTGTAAATGCAGGCCTGACAAGAAGTAATTCCCACAAACACCGACACACTGTCCACACAGGGCCCAGGAAGCAGCCGGATGAACGGAGTGGTCCGCGCGCATCTCACTGTGATTTGCCGCCTTCCGGCGTTTCTGTCGCAGTGTCGAACTCAGTCAGGCAGCAGTAGAGCAACACCTGTGTGTATTTGGTGACAAGGGCTTGGAGAGAGACACAGAAAGTGAGGGAAATGTCAGAAACATTTACGGCATGAGAGATCTGAGTGTGGCAAATGTGTAACAAATATGCAAACTGTCAAAAAATGTAATTTCTCTTGTCAACAATGTAATGTAATGTAATTTCTCTTGTTATTTCTTCATTGCAGCAATGCTTGATGTGAATAAACATACTATTGGTAAAAACCAGACCCTTGTTCTACACTTTGATTCGTCCAGAGGGTCTGGGCTCTCGGCCACTGAGAAGCGATTGCGTCCTGGAGGCCTGACTCTGTTTGAAACGACAAGATCCAATTTTACCCAAAACACTAACGTTTGGCAGTGATGCGTATACTGCTGCAATATGAAGATTACTGCAAGTTGTGTGTTCTGTAAACAACCACAACCCACTGCGAAGAGAGAAGTGCCGAGCTGACCTACATCTTGGACAGCAATAAAATGTCTTAAGCGTTCCTCTTCAATTGCACGACATTTGGAAGTGTGGCCAACATGGACTGAATGGCTTCGGTCACCATGCTGCCTTAGTCAAACCATATTCACAGGCAAACAAACGCTGGTTGCCGTCCCACAGAAGTGTGACCCAGCTGGTGACCAGCTCTTTCCGCACGCTGCAGAGCTCGTTGTTTGTTTAATGAGAAAACTGCCACTATGACGACTTGTGTCTTCAAACCACCAATCAAAAAACGTTGATAAAGAAATATTCACGAAAGCACAAACACGCTTACTGTTTATATTGCTAAGCTTACATGCAAATGGAAACATAAAGCTTACTGTTGAGTTTGCGTATGAATCGGGGCTTCCTCTCCTCAGGCAGGTAAATGGTGACATAGTAAACCGGCACACCTGACAGAGCAATGCCGATCCCTATGAGAGAGTTGATGGTGTCTCCATACAGAGGGACGATGACCAGGAACAGGCTGCACATGCAGTAAACGATGGGGAAGAACAAGCTGAGCTGCAGAGACAAGAACACAGGAGAACTAAACAGCAGCTCATAGAATCACTCCTGCAACACCTTCCCAGTATTTGTTTCTTGTAGAACTTTGTCAATCTGTGGAGAATTTCTTATTCTTGTGATGTTTGTGTCGGCTGTACAAACAGACAAGAATGCAAACTAAATTTATCGTAAACCTTTTGTTGAGAACAGAAGACAACGATGGCTTGCAGCCATCAATTGGATCGATTGCCAACTGTTATTTGTGGATTTGCAACAAAACTTTGTACAAGGTAAGAAGATTAACACACATTTACCTCATAGGTAAGTAAGATCAGTGAGATCCAATCTAGCGTGGCCTACCTTGACTGGCCTGTGTCTCTCTGGCTGTTTGATGCGCAGGTAGATGAGGCCGGCCACAGACAGACCGACATAAAACCAGTAACTGAAGCTGAAGTAGTTGATGAGCAGGAACACATCCTCCACACACAGGAAGATCAGACCCATGATCCCCTGAAGCCACAGTTAAAACAAGATTCAGACGTCTTTTTTTTTTTCAGCAGTTTGATCAGATGTTCATTTGTTTGGATGCAACATGGCGGTGTGCTCCTCACGTTGAACAGCAGCGCCGGTATGGGTGTGTAGCGGTTCATGTGGATCAGGCTCAGGCTGTCGGGGAGGTGGCCCTCTCTAGCCCCGACAAAGAACAGCCTGCGGCCCGCAAACGGAGAGATTAGCAGAGCATACTACTGGTTCCTTTGACCGCATGAACTCAATGTCAGCACCTTCTCCATGCTTTCTGAGTACCGTGAAGCAGCAATGATGGAAGCGTTGAGTCCTCCGTAGCAGGACATGGCCACCGATATCGGGATGATCCAGTTGAACGGACCGAGCGCCGCGTTTCCAAACGTCTGTGGGGGGCAATGAAGGATGGAAAACTGATACTCCAATAATACACATTGTACCATTTTCCCCCAGCAGAACAAGCCAAGAATATTTCAGTTCTTTCAAAAAGGATCCTACTTTCCTAATTAAATAACAAATACACCATTTAGTGTTTTTCAATTAAGAAAACAGAACACTCTCTGCCTTTGTTAATGTTCACAAATTTAACAGGAGCAAATCTTATTCACCCTCTGTGATTACCAGGAACTTTTGCGTAAACCCTAAAGCATGAGAATCTGAGACGTGCAGAAAAACAACAATGAAACCTGAACCACGCAGCCAAAATGTTCAGTAAGACTCACAGCCTGGGCACCTCTATAAAAATGTCCTGGTTGCCCCACCGCATTCATCCCCAACTAGAGCAGCTTTATTTTTAGCATCAGTGGGACTCATCTCTCTCGGGTGACTATTTGCTTCTTACCACAGCAACAGCGTCGCTGGCCAGCAGGGACGGCATGTCTAGAACTACATAGTATGCGGCGTTGGTCAACAGATAGATGATGGTCACGATGGGCATGGAGATGGCGATGGCCAGGGGAAGATTCCTGCAACAGAGCCACAGGAACTGATGTACAGAAAAGTACTGTAACACATGACACAACTTGGACTGAGTTGCAGCTTTCCAGGTCTCAGCTACTACTGAGCTCTATATCTTTGTTTAATAGTGATGTATGACTTATCAGAGGAACAGTTTGTGCAGTCAGGTTACAGTTTTGTTGAAGGTTCAAATTGCAGCGGATGTTGAAAAGTGAAGACATCCCCAGTATTTTTTTTGTGGACTCCTGCAATTCAAAGCGACTCAAACCGGTAGCGTTCATATCAACGCCATGCCGGTGGAAATCAACCATCTACCGCTTTCACAAGAAACCACTTTTGTTTTTCTGCACCGTTTGCTCGACCAAATGATCCGCGTTACGACGCAAAAAGACGCTCCTGTCGTCAGGGTTGCTTTCCAAGCAAATTAGGAGACCTGGGAAGGCCTATCGGATGGCAAGTAGATTTCACTTTTACAGTCATACCATCCATTTTGCTCTAGAGCTGCATTCAGCCCATTTCACACACAAAAAGGCACACATTCTTCAATGAACAGATTGGGGTAAAGTGCCTCAAACTACGAGGCTATGATAACACCAGACCACTGTATAGAACTGCTGGTATTTTTGGATATTGATCGATTGGAGAAAAGTTGCACAATTAGACAAAACCTCCAAAACACCTTTAATCTGCACCAGTTGTCATGCCAGGGCATTTTAGCACGTCATCGAAAGGCTCATGTGCTTCTGACCATTATCCTCCACCTCATTTAGAAAACAGGAACATTTCTCCAATGTTCATGTAGCATTGTGCTAAACTGTACCGGGCAAGTAGCACACACGGCACAACGCTTTTCGTCATGCGTAAAGCAAACCCTGCATCCATGCGTTTTGCATGTGTACGCTTTCACACCTCTGGGTGTTGGTGAGAGCGCTCACTCTGAGACTCGGATCCAGAAAGTCCCGGTGTACGTGAGAGACCCCGATCACTGGAGATGTGCAACTGTTATGGTTTCTTTGAAAACCAGCTCCTTGTAAACGGGGCCTCAGGTTGCAAGATGGCTATTATTAGCCCTGAACAACACGACCACTGGAGAGTTGCAGCGTTGCTGCTATTGTATTCTGTGAATATCTCTTGAAGAGTCAAGGGGATTGCTACCAATCTCTCTGAATTTAGAAGGAAATTGCTGATGATCCGGCATGTTGATGCAGGCAATGGCCTTTATGAGTGTGACTTTGTGTCACACTGATGCCGATGTACTGAGAAGCCCAACTGACTTAGCAACCGTTTCTTGTAAAAGTGTAAAAAGTCACTGTTCCCTTTACGCAGCACTGTCTCCCAGGGATTTCAGTCTGAGCTGAAGCAAAATGACGGCAAACATGACTGATCCTGGGCATGCTCAGTTTACCTCTCAGGATTCTTAATTTCCTCTGTGACGAAGTTGAGTGTGTCCCAGCCTGAGTAGGAGAACAGAGCCGAGTAGAGGGCCAAAGCTATGGCTCCAGAATCGGTTGAGGACCCCTCGAACGGATTCTCAAAACTATTTATGTCTCCTACAGAAAAAAAAACACCAAAGATTAAAGCAGGTGATTTTTTTGTTTGTTTGTTTTTGTTTCCTTTCTCTGATGCTTTCCTGCTTTTTGCTTACCTGTCACTATTTTCAGGAGTCCAACGATGATTATGAGGAACAGGGCCATGAGCTTTGCATATGTGAAGATGTCCTGGACCAGAGTCCCCCACTTCACATAAGCACAGTTTATGAAGATCAATATACCTGGAGAAGCAAAAGAACACAATAAGTCGCCTTCATAGCCAAGATGTTAAACTTACGTCATTTTGGTTTCCATTCTAAATAACGAGGGATGAGAATCAACCGTTCTGCAACCAGCCTCACGTCCAAGAGTTCGATCCCACAGCAGGTCTTTCTCTACTCTGATTTTTTTTGCGAGCTCGTTCATGCCACTAAATAAAAGCAACCGCCACTTGATCTCGGTGTGAACGGTTCAGGACCCTGAAGCGACCCGCATGAAGAAGAAGAAGAAGAAGAAGAAGAAGAAGAAGAAGAACATTGACGAGATGATTTTAAACTTTATTCAGCAATGGGAGCTGACGGTATAGCCACAAGATCATGGCAACATGAAGGGAGCTAATGCTAATGAAGCACATATAATTTTGGGAGCATTGACTGCAACCTCTGCGGTGAGGTTTGGCCGCGCAGTCAGAACCGGGACAGTGATGAGATGCGCTCCACTGACACAAACCTCTCTCATCATTCATGTTCACAATTCATTGGTCACGTCTTGCCTCAGCCGTTGTTTGTGTCCGGATTCACTTTGTCTGGCTTCTTCTGTTGCTTCGATGACGTAAAAGTCGGGACAATTTGGCACGAAAACTATCGGATATGCATTCGATTTAGTACCACATGTGAAAGTTGTGCGATTCGGATTGTTTTAGGGTATGAGAAGATCGGACATTGGGCCGTTCAGAGTGCGGTGGAACAGTGGGATGTGGGTTGCATCTTGTTTGTCTGCTGTGCGCATGTGGCCTATGCCCCTTAGAGGTCAAATCATTTTAATGTCTCCTGATTCAATTAGACAATAGGTTGACCTGCAGTGAGTTGAGGTCACTTTGAAACTTCAACATGCTGACGCAAGACATTCTCCGCAATGCTCAAGCCAAACATTTGCTTAGCTCAGCTGCTAGCTTATGCTAAGCAAACTGCTATTTCATGTCTCCCTTGGCTAAGAGAGGATCATCAGATGAAATCAAGCGTTATTTATTTAAAGCAATCTCTTTCAGTAATACTTTGAAACAAGACAAATAAGTAACAGCATGTCAGAGCTAATATACTGAGCTTTAAATCAAACCGAGGGTATTTTCATGTTAGGGTGGCAGACAATAGGTATATGTTTGAGTAAAATGAATATTGTTTTTTTTTTTTTTCTTCTATGATTTACTGACATGTCTCCAAAATTTCAAACAAAAACGTTTATTTATTTTTTTTTACAGAAAATGAGAAATGGTTAAAATAACAAAGATGCAGCGCTTCCAGAACTCAAATAATGCAAAAAAAAAAAAAAAAAGTCAATATTAATCTAGAAACAACAATGTGAATGTTTTAACTCAGGAAGAGTTCAGAGGTCAATACTTGATGGAAAAACCAAGAGGTTTTCGGTGAGGTTCAGTTTTTCCCTAGAGCCGAACGTGTGTCACTGTCATCTCCATCGCAACATTATCTAGAACCTGATGCAAGCAGGAAAGCAAAAAAAAATAATTTTTAAATGAGAAGAACAGAACAGAAGAGGAGAGTAACGTAAAGCAAATCCTCCAGTAGTTACTAAGTAACATTTGGTGGGGGCCCGTCTAAAGGTGGTGTTGTCCCGACTCGGGGCCCGGCTGTCAGAAGCCTGAGAATGTGAGTCTGCAGCGGGTCGCAGCGAGTGTGCGGTTACGGAAACAGAAACCTTTTTCCTGGTACAGCGGCTCATGACGCTGCAGCCCTGTGGCCTAAATAGAGCTTCTGCTTCCTGGGGTCTCCAAAGCTGTTTAACACTCTGTGGCATTCTGCAGGGCAGAGTGTGAGTCTGCCTAATGGAGCCGCAACTCTGACCGAAATCCCGCCTGCATCGTTTTACGTCGAGCAAATTGAAACCAGCGCAACGGTTACTGGAAAGAAGCTCAACTCCAGACGCCCTTTGACCCAGGATTATGAAGCAACAGGAATCTCAAATTTAAGCTGAGGAACAATCCACAGAATTCATGCAAAGGCTATTGTTTGTGAGCATAAAGTTCTTCCTCACTGCAGTGTAACTGCTTTACATCTCATCTCTGTATGACTCCACATTGTGTCTTATGACACTCTTACCAGTTTGTTCTGCCAGTAAATGTACACGAGCACAGTTGAATACTTTCACCTTTTTGAGTTTGACACTTAAAAATTAATCAGAGTATGAAAAAAAAACTAAGTCTGCCACTATGACTAATGAAAGGTAAACTGAAACTAAATAATATTTCATAAATAATGACTTAAGAAAAACTAGCACACACTCTCTAAGAACGTATTAAATCTAACAGAATTAGACAAACAAAAAGTCACAACAAAATAAAACTCAACTATAATAAAAAAGCCAAAAATGTTACAACACTGCTTCCAGCCTGACTGAGTCGTAGCTCGTCATGAGAGAATAAGAGTCATAACCACCAGTGGAAACATAAAAAAAGGTAGTTTTTAACGTTTGTTTTTAATGACAATAGAGGCTTTTCTATAAAATTTTAAGTATGGTTAATTTTTCTTTGATGAAATGTATATTTGTTTTTTTTTTAACCCTTTATACATTGCAATTTTATCTCTGGTCCTTGCATGAACGGCGTACTGGGCAAGTCCCTCCTTTTGGTCCAAACCCAATCCCCACTCAGCCCCTGCACTCCCAAATATTACACAATAAATCAAATTCATGGAAATGAAAACAAAAACGTCCAACTTTGTGATGTTTACGAGCGTCCCAAAGCTTTGTGCACCTACTCAAATCACCCCATCATCTCATGCAGAAGAGCAATGGAAGAAATGGCTCAGGGAGCAGCTGACAGATGAGCGGCATTTTCAAAATCACACAAACACACACACATCCTTACAGAGGCAGGCTGCAGCGAGGAGTCGCACCGCGTCGTACGGCGGCTGGCAGGTCGGGTATAGCGCCTCCACCAGGTAGAAAGCGAACGTGAGCGATATCACGGCCTGGCTGGCCGGCTCGATCAGCAGGATGGACGTCCACAGACGAATGAAAGCCAGGAAGCCGCCGAACGACTCCAGGATGTAGGCGTAGCTGGCTCCGGATTTGGGGATGGTGGTGCCGAGCTCGCCGTAGCAAAGGGCTCCAAACACCGAGAAAAAGCCGCCGAGGGCCCAGATCAGCAGGGACAGCCCAAAGGAGCCGCTGTACATCAGAACCCCCTTGGGCGAGACAAAGATCCCGGAGCCTATCATGTTGCCCACTATGAGGCAGATCCCGTTGAGGAGGGAAATCTCCCTCTTCATCTGCATCTTCTCCCGCTGCCCGCCATCTGGAGTCTTCAGGTCTTCCTCGGACGCAGCCGCAGAACTCGGGCATATGGTCTGTGACATGACCCCGATGGTCTGCCTTAAATCCCCCATCTGTGCTTCAGTCCTGATGTTGAGGTAAACGAGCGACAATCAGAACCCAATGTACTGGTGGAAGCGTCACAGTTCCCAAACAACAAAACTGCAGAATAGCAAAGTGAGGCCAACGCCAGCAACTTACGGACGAGTCATGAAGCACGTCGTTAAGGTAGAAATAGAGTACACACGCAACAACTACAAACATGTAGAGTAGCGAGTCAGCTCACCGTGTTTATGAGATCTGAGTGTTTTCTTGTCCTGGGTCAGCGCGACCTCTCCACGTCTCCAGCTGGACACTGGTCAGATCAGAACTGAGAGGCAGCGACAGTCGGACGATGTTGCAATGTCTGCAAGCCTGCACAAACACAACCTGTGTTTTACAAGCACTGGCCATAGCACACGTTCACCCTTCACCCCCCCGCCGATGCCTCCAGTGCGCTATTTTCAGAGACAAGCAGCTCCTGCCTTCAGGGAGCCTTTCAGGGCGAACAGAGCCGCCTCTGAGCCCAAATACAGTCCAGACAATGACCAGACCGGATTCAAGGGTTGGCCAACTTATTGGAAAGAAGATGATCAAGGATGGCTTTAGACACAGACCTGAACACAAAGGTAACATGCTTCAGGCCAAGTTAGTACAACGTGAAGAGACTTATAAAGGTCTTGATATTCTTGATAAGTCACCAGTGTAGAACTGGAGTCCGACCTCCAACTTTCCATTCATCAGCAAAATGACTGAAAAAACAGTTTGAACAGTTGACAACGACCAGCTTGCTTTCAGTCCAGGTTTTCGGTGGTCACCTCTGTACTGGATTTGCCCTTTTCAAAGCACTCCTTTATGTGACGTCCATAGAACCGCAGACTGCGGAAGACCCGCGGTGCTGGTTCTGTTGGACCTCAGCGCAGGATTTGACATTGTTGGTTGTAGCTGCGTTACCATTACAAAGGTGCCCAAAACTTTGTCAAAAGCTTGGGGGAGGGGGGGGGTTTATGTCAAAAACATTCGCAATTGCTGTGTTTCCAACTTAATAAGAAACACGACTAAAATCGTGCGATTAAGTTTGTCTACACAACAAGTCATTAAGAGAAGCCGCACCATCATCCAACAAAAGATTCCTGCAGTCTTCCTCTTCGACATCTGGTTGTTGAAGAAAATTCGAAAAGAATATTGAAATCAAGCAAAACGGCAGGCAGAGATAAAAACAGAATATTTATTTGAATTAAGTACATGATACTGCGTTTGAAAAAAATGTTTCAGTTGTCGTTGCAGCCACACGTCAACCTCAACATTTCCTGACCGTCGACCACGGATGTGAACCAGTTTAGGTCAGTTTTGAAAAAAAAAACCAAAAAAAAAAACAATAAAAAACAAAACACAGGCAACCCCGCTCCCTTTTCACAAAAACACACACTTCACAAATACTTAAAATAATGCAGTTATCACATACAGTATAAAATATAGAACAACATACACGAGTTATCAAATTTGTCACATTTTATTCCTCGACTTTGCTTGATATGTGCGGGAAGAGCTTTTCCACGTTGTTCACTTTTATTAGAGTCGAGACCACAAGCAGGATATGAGGCACAGTTTTCAAAGACAAGGCAATACATGCCCACCGTATGGAAGCATATGGACGTCTCCTGGTCCTTATCTCGGCATTTTAACAACGATTCGGGGGTGACGTTGCTTTTTAAGAACGGGCCACCTTATGATCTTTTTTTTTTTTTTTATTTATTTATTTATTTTTATGTATTGTGATCAAGCCTTGGCATCAAAACATGAAGACATTGTGTGTATTTATTCCCAGAAACGTGACCAAGACGATTTTTATCCCGTCATGACTTCATGTGTGGAAGAAAGTTGAAAATTCTCCCAGCAATAGCTGGAATTTAAGCACCTATTGGAGAAAACGAAGGCCACAGTCACGACAGTAAGGCCCTTGATTAAAGTGAAAAAATGGCCAAACACCACATCATGTTCGAAAAGTGCAAATTGTTGTTTAACTTTGTAACACGAAGCTGTAAAGTTTTTCTTTTTTTTTTTTTTCTTTTTTAAATGGACTGAAAAATTAGATTTCGCGGTGGTACGTTAAAACAAATTCAGCTCTGCAGAAACAGATGGAAACAACCAATCATGTTCCGCACATGAGCACTACCAGGTCGCCGTGACGACAACACTTCAGTGGGGAGGCTATAGGAAGATGAGAAGTTTACCGGGTTTTTCTTTTTATATCTTTCAGTGAAAATGAAACGTGGTTTGAAGCTCGCGTGTTATTTGCTGCTGTTAAACGAGGATAAAACAGGAAGTGAACAGATTGCAGTGAATTCACAGACAGACTGCTGCACACAGCAGCAAACGCCAACCACACTGAACACAGAAGATTCTTACATCATCAGCATTAAATGTCGACCAAGTCGTCTTGTTTTACAGCGATTTCTCTCTCTGACACACACAGTGTGACTGAATGAGTCATTATATGATAATAATGAGAAACTGATGGAAACCTGACGGCATGATTGGGATTGCTGTGACTTTTGCAGGTCCAATTGTTTCAATGACAGATCACATGGATGAGCAGTAGATGATGAAGTGATCAGTGATGGTTCTAGACTTCAAGCGACAGATTAATAGAAAAGAAAAAAAAAATGGTTTGGTGACGTCAGAGTCATAATAAATCGTGGGAACTTATCCAGTTCTGCTCCTCCCTTTACGCATTTAAAATAAGATGCAGCAGCAGGAACATTTGGTCAAGAAAAGACTGTGGAATAAACTATATGGCACAAATTCAATTTGATTAGTTTTCAAATCCAACCTTTAATTTCTTAATTTTAAGAAAATAATGTACAACAAAGTTACTTTATTGGTTTCCCTAACGATCCCTTTCAAATCAACGCATCTCTTTTAGGCCTCTAAGATCTTTTGGATTGCGATCCAACTTTATTTTCAATATAGGATTCAAATAATAATAATAATAATAAAAAAACATTGTTTATCCCAAAGGGAAATTAAATGCTGTAACTTCATTCATGTGCCTTCAACGGTGGCGTTTGGTTCCCATCATGTGCTCAAATTAAAGGTTGGATTTTTCTACTATAACAAGATATTGTTTTTGCTGCAAAAAGCTTTACTCATATTTGGAAATTTGTCTAAAAAAAAATAAAAAATTTTTTACCAGCCCTGATATAAAAATAAAGTGTCTATGAAAAGGAATTCCATATTTTAGCAGAAGCGCCGCAGCTTTCCGTGTAAAGAAGAAGCTGATACTGCAGAACATTCCTGCTGATCGCTACTAATCACTTCCCAATAGAGGGAAATCTGTTGTATTTACAGAGGTTGCTGCTGTTTGGAGCTGCTACAGTAGAGGAAACGTTCGGTATTAGCAGGACTTCCTGTACAGTGGAGTTTGGTTTGCTGTTGCTACTTGGAGAGTGAGGAGGACTTTCTTCGCACGTGCCTTTTGGAATACTTCATGCTCTCCATATGGGAGTTTTTTTTTAGAAGGAAATTCATTCTGGAGGGTTTCAGAAAGGTGCAAAGCTACATAATTATAGGAATACTGAGTGAGAGGCAGAAAAAAGAACAACAAAAAAAAAAAAAAAAAAAAAAAAAAAACAGAAAAAAGAAAGACCGTTGATAATACATATTACTGGACTGGACGTCAAGCCTCTATTGTGCGACACACAAGCGCCATTGTTGAGCACTGAGTCGGGAAAAAGACTAAATCAATCAAAGAATCGGAAAAAGAGCCGGATTGTTTTGCTATTAATTGTCAAGAAAATGGCAACTAGATAAGAAGATCTAGTTAAGAGGTCGGTAACAAGTTTTAATTGAAAACATTATTATTATTTTTTTTTTGGGAGAAAGTGGGAGGGAGGTCAGTCTTGCTAGTTTGACTTTGAAACATGTAGACGTGCTGTGGAATTCGGTGTTTCGGTTCAAATAAGACGACAATCTGTCAGCCGATGTCTGACAGGTCATCAGTAGAGCAGGAGTTTAAATATCTCCTAATCACTTACTGACCATCGCAAACTAAACATAAAGCCTGAAAACATAAAGCTGTAACTCACTGGATGTCCTGCTTTTTTGGGTTGGTTTAATGTTTAGCAGGTTCTTTTATTGTGCAGATCCTCAGAGTAATCTGTGCTCTGTCAGATAGTGGAGATGTTTTTGGCTGGTTGCTCTGGCAACAGGTATGTGTGAGAAAAGCAGAATTGGAGAAGTTTTGAGTCGTTTTTCGGCGTCTCTGTCATCATGCGCCGCAACCAACTTTGACTAAAACTTCACCAAAGTTGATTAAACCAATTTTTGTAAAATAGCTTTAGCTTCTGGCTATAGCGGCTAATGGGCAGAGTCCAATCCAATAATATGGATCTGTGGTAACGGCTGATCATCTCGGCCCACTTTTAACATCCATCACACACACACACACACACGCACACACGCACACACACACATCTCTTCTTCTGGGTTTTATAATACAAGATCAATATGACTGAAGATGAATCTGAACTTATGATAACGTCTCTACATATTTAGCCTCTGTATTGCAGACTGAACCCACACAGAGACAGACTGAGGGACGAATACGAACCGGACTGAAGCCTCAAAGAACAACCCAGAGAAATAAATACTACCTTCAGATACGACTGCTACTTTGATCCAGTTAAATAAGAACCAACAAGGAGGTCTGTACACACTCTGAACACACACCAGTTAGACCCAAACAGCATTTGGTACTGCTGTTAATTAAACCCTGTAATTACAGATGCACCGATCCAATGTATTGGTCCCGATATTGGAAAAAAAATGATAAATATTGTATTTATGACAATGTGTCCGATCTATAAAGACAGATCTATTCAGTTTAATTCTATTGTTTTGTGTTCTGAGTGACATCATGCTTCATATTTTTTTTTTTACATTATTTTTAGAATTCCTGATTTCACTTTCTGAACCACTTGAAGAAAGATTTGTTGTTTAACTAAGGCAGTCAACTTATTGTTTTGGATCAGTTTCAGTTTCTTTATTATTTATTTTACTTTGACTGTTTTACTCATAATTGAACTGACTGAACAAATGAAAGTGGGTTTTACATGTCTGACCAAAGCTTGTGAAGCGGTTTGTGTATTTAAGTGTTAATTTGATGCGGAATTATCAAATTAACTCTGCATACAGAATAAAGTTGTAATTCAGTATAATTTTTCAGTTTTAAGACAATTCAGCTGATTTTCTGCATCGAATCGGCAAATACTAAACCTCAGATATTGGTATTGGTAGCAGAAGTGAAAAAAAAAAAAAAGTGGATCGGTGCATCTCTCCCTTTAAATCTACCTGAATCCTCTCCAGTCACACCTATTTTGAATAAAATCACTGATACAGTCTTACAGCCTTTTGGTTACATAAAAACATCTCATTATCAGCGTAAATATTGGGTTGCTACCGGTAACCGATCCTACTAAGCTCTTCTGACCTTTTCCTTATCAGAAAAGGCAGAATAATATCGACCTTGTGTCAGGTCTATCACATGAAGACCAGAGCCAAAATGTTGAGAGCAGAGCCACGGAGTGTGAACTGTAGTGTCGTGCCGTCAACCTGAAGAGTTTCCGATTGCTTTCCCCCCCCCGTCTGCTGCGTCTGCTGCTGCTGCTGCTGCTGCTGCTAAAAGTTCCTGTAGTTGCTGTAGGACGTGGAGAAGGGCGGCACACCGGGCGCGGCGGCCGAGACGGGCAAGCTGAACTCGGGCGGGTACGGCTTCAGCCCTCCCTGGTTGTTCTCCACCAGCTTGCGCACGACGATCCGGCAGAAGTCCTCGTCGTGCTTGTGGCAGTTGTCGAGCAGCTGGCGGACCTTGGCGGTGCGCGTGGGCTGGTTGACCACCAGTTCGTAATCCTCGCGCATCAGCATGGAGCGGGCGAGCAGCGCGTCCAGGCTCTGGTTCAGACAAGCCTCCGTCATCTGGAGGACGATGTCCTCGCGCCGCGTGGAGATCCAGTCGGCGACGGGGCCCCGGGAGGGAGGGGCCTGGTGCTGGGGGGGAGAGTACTCAGCTGCCACACAGAAGGAGGAAGGGGGACAGATTTTCTGGTGAAATCAGGTGAACGAAACGGTTATTTGACCCATTCTTGCCCCGTTGCTAATCCGACTGGGGCTGCACCGATAAACCGGCCAGGATTTGATTCGGCCGAATCTTACAAGGGGAAACAAATCTCATCTACGTCCGCAAAGGTCTGAAAATCCAACCTTTGCCCGACCAGGTGAGTTACCAACTCTAATTTAAGACTTTTTAAGATAATTATGAACAAAACTTCAGACCTATACGACAACGGAAAAGAGAACTGTATGTTTTGTCTCAAATTCAATCTTCAGAAACAAAAGTTGGATAAACTGAATCAATTTGATTAATGGCTTCATGAGAATAATACTGATTATGTCATCAAACTTTTACTCAAGGTTTTGCCTGACAAACGATTTCGCAATAAGAATAAGAAATACGCAGAATATGCCAGATTAAATAAATTAAAGCAACTGATACAGTCTTACAGCCTTTTGGTTACATAAAAACATCTCATTATCAGTGTAAATATTGGGTTGCTATCGGTAACCGATCCTGCTAAGCTCTTCTGACCTTTTCCTTATCAGAAAAGGTCAGATAAGGTCAGATGTTTTGTTTCTCTCTTTCTGCCAACAACTGAATGATAAAGTCTTCAGTCTGCCGCTTTGGTCTCAGCTAAACGTTTTTTAGAAGATTATTTTCAAAAGAAGGACTTCATACTTCATTTTATTTGTCGTTTCTGTTTGTTTTGTTTATTTATTTTGGATATTTAAAATGTTTTCTAGCGCCAGTGTTAAATGTTCATTAGAACTGAAAGTTTATTGATCTTTGAGAACGTGTTCTAGCATTAGTATGAGGACAACAATATTATTGTTTACTGCGATAACTTCAGGGACAATTTATCACCCAGCAAAATTGGTTTTTTCTTTAGAAATTTAAGACATTTTAAGCCCTATGTTTTAGATAGAAGGATCAAGGACTTTCTAAGAACGCAGACTTCCTGTAGCAATCTGTTGCTTACTTTGCGACTTTGTTGCTATATTAAAAACCTTTAAGAAAAAAAAAAAAAAGTGAATCGGCAGGTCAGGCTTTTAAAATATTGTCCAGAAAACGGCAATCGGTGCATCCCTAACCCTGACCATATAAACCGAAAGCAACACCTGGCAACGAGTAAAATAAACTGCAAATGGAGGACCGTCTTTCACACACGCACACACACACGCACACACACACTGACTGCTGATACCTTTCAGGCTGAGGTTCTGCATGGCTGCGTCAGCCTCTGTGGTGGGCATGGCGGGCGTGACGGGAATGTTCAGGTCGTTCATGGGTTTGGCGCTCTGGAAGCCGTTGGGAATGGTGACCTCGCAGGGATCCTTCAGAGACTGCGGATGCTCCAGGTTCGGAGCGATGAAGGAGGAGGGAAGGCTCTCTGCGTCGGCGAGAGCAGAACGAGAGTCAGAACTCGCCCAGAACCCGACCCGCATGTCCACATTCAGCTCAGACAGAAACGCGTTCATGTGACAGACTGGCACAAAGAAGTGTGGGACTGTAAAACGGACGGAAAATGATACACAGTTTATCATTTTTAGAGCTAAAGATCTGAAAAGTGTGGCATGCGTTTATATTCAGGTGCGTCTCTACCAGTTTCAGACTGCTGTCTTTGCCCGTTCTTTGCCGTCATGTTGCACGGAGAGAACATGTGAGCAGGTTCAGATTATGTCTGGACTTTGACTGGGCCATCCTCCTGACACATTAATTATCTGTAGCTTTTCAGATGGTGAAATTCATGCTCTCCCGACCAGAAAAGGCGTAATGTTATCACGTTGTGTCCGGTCTGTCACATAAAGACCAGAGCCAGAGCTTTCTGTTCACGTGTGATTGTTACGTTTAGAGGAAGTGGGACTGGTGCTGATGAGCGCGCCGGGGAGAGACACGTTTTCCTCCTGGGGGGAGTATAAGCCAGAGCAGCAGGCCTGGGAGGCTCCCTGTTCAGACAGAGCAGCAGAAAGAAAAGGATTTTAATTCACCATAAATCGACTAATTGCATCATAAATTAAAACCAGCTCAATCGTTTCCATTTGCATGATTTATCATTCCTCCCTTCCTACCAAAACCTGGATGATTAAAGTCTTCAGTCTGGTGTTTTGGTCTCAAGAAGCTCCTTTTTTCAAGTTCACTTTGTTTACAGAGACTTTACAGTTTAAGCTATTTGTTGCTTCTGCTAGTTTAGTTTGTTTATTTTGGATATTCAAAATGTTTTCCAGTTCCAGTGTTTGATGCTTGTTCGAATTTAAAGTTTATTGATCTTTGAGAACGTGTCCCTACATTATTACCATTATATTTAATGGTAATAAAATATAATAAACAACAATATTATCGTTTATTGCGATAACGTCTGGGACACATCGTCCTCCATCAGCTCTAGCATTGTTCATGTTCAGGTTTCCTGTGTTCCATGCGGGTGGAGGACGGATGGATACTAACCAAAGGCCACGGGGTGACGGGCTCCTTCAGGTCGTTCAGAGACCCGGCCTCATTGCTCTTCTTACAGGCCGCAGGCTGAGCTGAGCAGCAGCCTGAACTCCGATTCAGCTGTGAGGGAACAGGAAGCACACAGCGACGTGACACACTGCAGACCTCAGTCACTGAACCCACCAGAGTAAAGGAAGAACCGTGTAGACTAAAGAGGAAACCGAAATTAGAAAGCAGACGAGTTTCCGAAACAAAGCTCCTCCTTGTTTTAGGTGAACATGTTTCAAGCCGCCACACATCAACCCATTTCTATGTTTAAGAGTGCGGCGACCGCCGCTTCCTCCAGCTGTCCGACCGGACCCGGGCCTCTCACTGGCGTGTTCTCACACACACACACACACACACACGCACACACACACACACGCACACACACACACACACACACGCAGAAACTAGAAAAGGAGAAGGTGTTGAGGGGGGATTTCTTGTTTCTCAGCCTCTGCTGGGCGTCACATCACAGCTCAAACTGTCCCAGATTACACAGTGTGCAACATTCAGCGTCTCTCTGTTCACCTGGGTCAGGAATCGGCATCAGGTGGTGAGATGACGAAGTTCCCCAAATGGAAAAGTGGCTAATAATGACTAATAATGACTAATAATGTGCGTGTCATTTACTATGAACAGCGTTACGTAAAGTGTCTGAAGTATTTGTTCCCTTTAACCTTTATACAGTTTATCACATATTACAACTAAATGAATACATAACATTTTATGTGACACACCAACTTAAATGACGGAATAATGAAATAAGTTTCTACTTCTTCTTTCCATCCAGTTTCAGATATCTGACTGAATCCATGATGTCATGCTTTGTCTTTCTGTTGTTCTTTGCATCGTTACGAGTATTTGCTGAAATGGAAGTGCATATTTGGGACAAAGTGCAGGTTTATTCGTCACACCTCGATCTGTGATCAACTGATTATTGAAATGACCGTCAGCTGATGAAGTGATTACTTGGCTAACCGGCGTATTCAGACTATCGAATGAAACCGTCTCTTTTTGTTTCAACTTCATCAAGCAAAAATGGACTGAAACCGTCTGTGATTTGAAGTGTTTTGTTGAATAATTAAACCCACTCTCTGAACATCCCATTTTATTTAAAATACTATATAGAAGTCTTTCTTCTGCTAAATTATATTCCTGCAAATTTCATCACATGTCAAATGAAAGTGACGTTTGCATTCGCACTCCTTCTTTCCAGTAGCTGCATATGAAGAGATGACATGAACACATTTCAAAGACCCGCCATTGGTGACATGACAAACATCACATGAACTTCAATACAAACCACCGGGTCTGTCCGTGTGCCATTTAAAAAAAACCCATGAAAAGAAGAGACTGACCTTTGACTTCTTGATCTGCAGCACAGCCTCCAGGAAGTCAATTTCGTCGTACCGTCTCACCATCGGCTCCAGCTCGATCAAACACGCTGAAAATGAAACGGACGCATCAGTCGGCGCCGTGGAAACGGCTTTCCTTTATTTAGTTCAGATATTTTGAAATGTCTATGTGTTAACGTTTGTTAGAAATGAAGGTCTTTGAGAGGACGTACTTGCAGTATTATTCTGCCATTTTAAAGCAACTTTGCATTAAAAGCCTCATTATTTACCGAATGACACTTCATGACATCAATCATAGACGTTCATAAAGACTCCTTTATGTTCATGACAGGTGCTATGACAGTGTCATGTCAGTCTTATACACACCCTGTCCAGTAAAGTGTTGCCATAAATTCTTATTCATACATGTGACAGTGTGTGATAGGAAGCTAGCACTTAATTTATGCTTAGTCATGACAAACTTTCACATGACTCCTGCTACTCAGCGAGATGAGCGGATGTGACTCTCGTGTGATACTTACTGAGGAAGGAGGGCCGTTCGTCGGGGTTGGAGGTCCAGCCGCTGGTCATCAGGCTGATGAGCGTGTCTCTGCTGGGGATGTCGGCGGCCAGGCTGTCCTGGCTGGTGTCGGGTCGCTTCCCGCGCAGCACGCCGAACATGATCTGCATGGGGTTGGTCACCTCTGGGCGCACAAAGACGCAGCCACACGTTCAGGGGAGTCGCACATGTGGTTGCCATGACGACACGTGGAACAATGACTTACCTTCGTATGGAATCTGCCTGGACAGGACCTCCCACATGATGATGGCGTAGCTGCAGGTGATTGGGGGAGTCACAGAGAGAAACCGGTGAGGGAAACTGGGAGTCATATCGCTGCTCTCGGCGGTTTTCTGTTCTCCACTTTGGAGCAGGTTTAGGGAAGCGTGACTACTCACTGGCCTGCTTTGTTGCAGCAATCGAATTCTCTTGCTCAAAAGCAGCAGGGAAACCCCCCGCAGAGGAAAGTGAACTTTGTTAGTTTTCACAGCAATAATTTCCTCCCTCATAAACTCTGTGGTTGATAGCGTTACCAAATCCTCCCTCGTCACTTCTTTGTTCTTGACCTCACATGACGGCTCGGCTCGACATTTCACTCTGACAGGCAGCGGATCAACCTTCCATAGCTAAGGCAAAAATCTGAGCAGCAGGCGACGGCTGTTGCTCTGATATCTACCGAGCCCCGGAGGAGTTCGTAGTTCTTGATCTGTTTCTGTTTGTGTCACAATCACCTTGTATTGTAAGTTGTTCTTGTGTGTCGGATCAACACAAAGTATTAGATTATTACACTGGTCAAGAGTCAAGAATATTTTTCAATGCTTTAGGATCATTTTTATGAGTTGAATTGGTTTTGATCAGTCAGGTCAACTTTCTGAACTGTGGAGGATCGGGTTCCTGACAATCTGATCAGTGAGCGATGAGCAGGAGGAGAGATTCCAACAGGACAGGAAGGAGATTCTCATGTAGTTACCTTCATCAGTGTCTATTATTCAGTTTACAGAAATCCAAGTTTGTAACATTTAATGAATTAACGCCCTGTTAGAAAACATTTTTTTTTCTCCTAAAACCTTTTTTGGACGAGAAATATTAATGGAAATGATCTGATAATGTCACAAAAATATCATCAATTTAGTCAAAAAGATCAGATTTCTCTAAATCAGATTAGTATGAAAACCTGACCTTATTGAGAAGAGCAAGAAAAAACAAGCCTGAGTGTGTTTTAGTTGTTCAACAGTTTTCCGCATTATTTTTCCCTTTGATTTGACGCTCTGCACTACATCAACAGCAGCTACATCTCCAGGTTTCATGTTGCTCTCCTGCACCAGCGCAGCCACGGTTCCCAGGACAAGAATCGTCTTTTTGCCCTCCAGCAAAATTACTGGATGTAAACAACAACATGTCTGGATAAGCTACAAATAAGTCAGAAGTTGCAGTAATGTGACAAAATGCAAAGATCAAAGTGTGTGAGTAACTTTCCAAAACACTACAAATTCCTAACCAGGCTAAGAAAGAATCATCAACCCGACTGAGGCGACCGTCGCTCCAGCTCTGAAGCCTCACCTGTACATGTCATGCTTCACGTCGGCCCGCCGGGTCTTGGATGGATCGTACTCCTCAGGGGGCATGTAGATCACGGTGCCCTCCATCTCGGTGGGCTTGGACCCGGAGCCTTTACTCACAGACAGCTGCCGCCACTTGGACAGACCAAAGTCTGCGATCTGGAGAGAGGAAGAGCAAAGAGCGGCGGGAGTCTCAGAGCTGACCCGCTGCACAGCTCTTCTGCCAGCCGCCCCCCGTGTGACACGTCTCGGCAGCAAACCTTCACGTGAAATTCTCCGTCCAGCAGAATGTTCTGCGTCTTCAGGTCGTGATGTAACAGAGGCGGGGTCATGTTGTGGAGGAAGTTGACCCCCAGGGCGATCTCGTACAGAGTCCTCAGGCGCAGAGTCCAGGCGAGGACCGGGTACAGCTCCTTCTGTGGATGGAAAAGATTCACTTTAGCTGATGAAATGTGATGCAAGAGCCCAAACACAAAGTGAGAGAGAAGAGAAGCCAATGTGGATTAGCTCATGTGGGAATTTCCCCAAGAATCAGTTGAACTCCTGATCTCTGGACTGTTTCAGAGTTTCACCAAAGACTGAAGGCTTCAGTGTTTCACTTTTATTTTCAGTTTCACTTACTGGCAAGCCAAGGCAAAAAAAGAAAAAAAAAAAAAAGAAGAAGAAGAAGAAGAAAGAAAAGGCTGAGTTAATGACAGATGATCGATACAGAGGTTACAGTTGGAGCAGGAGAACAAAGAGAACGACCAACAGAGTTACAAAAAACAGGAACTGTTCAGCTAACTAGACAAGCTGAACTTCTGCAGTGCGGGACTTTCATGTGGCACGTTGCCATAGTGATAGCAGATGCACAACAGTTCAGAAATGAGAACAGTCACGGCTGGAAACCGTTCTGGTGCCATGCTCACTAAAGAACAGGGCTAGCGCTGAAACGCATCGGTGCTCCGACGCAGCCGATTCTGACCCACCGAGCTCTGCTAACGAATCACTCCTTCACCATCCGAGTCAGAGCTCACCGGGGTGCCGTGCGGTTACCTCGTGCAGCAGCTGGTCCAGAGAGCCGTTGCTCATGAACTCTGTCACTATGCAGAAGAACTCGGGCTCGTTGCAGATGCCAAAAATCTGGATGATGTGGTTGAACCTGGCTTTGTGGAGCACCTCGGCCTCCTTCAGCAAGCACTTCCTCTCTCTGAAACACAGCCAAAGACTCGGGTGACCTCTGCCCCTCCAGCCAAAACGCTAGGCACACATTCCCAACAGTGAGATAAAGAAATGTATGCAGTCAATCGACATTTTGTATTTATTTTTTTGCTAAGTAGACTGTCTGCAGGGTAAATACCTTTACCCTCAATTAAAGCAAAGGTATTTCTTTACCTTACCTTAGAGGATTTATAACAATTATAATAATAAATAATTAAAAGAATGCTTAAATGATGAGCACTCCATTTTTATGTAATCATCAACACTATGATGAAGCATTTTGGGACAGTTTCCTCTGAATGTGTCCGGACTGTAGGGGCGCTGAAAAGGAAGCACATACCACAGGTTGTTGCACAGCCGTTCTTTTAAGTGGCTGATCAAGGCAGATCGTGTCAAATAGAAACTGCAGCTTATCTAGAAATGTTTCCCACGTGCACGAGTCTAATTGGCACCATCCTGACATGAGTAAACATGCCCATGTGATCCTAAAAGCTCAGCGTAGGCATCTGCATGTTTGGCTTGCCCAACTTTAAAGTGACAGCCTGGTGGAAAACCCCTGAAAGCAACGGGCACTAATTTCACCATATTTTCTTTAGTAGTCCGATAAAAGTGAAAATATGGAAGAAATTTTTGATTCTCAATAATGTAATTCTCCATTTATTCCGGTCAATGCAAACCTGACAGAAACACCACAAAGCATGGTGGTGACAGGGTCATGATGTGGGGGCGCATCATGGAGGGTCATTTTGTCCACGACCTGAATGAGTTCTGATGTAACTTGCAGCTCTCTAAGAACTTTGCCAACATCATTTTTACAATGTGAACGTCCGGCGGGAACTGAATTCAGCCTCCAACTTCAGTTTGGACGTCATCTCCAAACAAACTCACAGCACTGAAAGCAACCGACACTGAAAGCAACACCGACACTGAAAGCAACACCGACACTGA
>VMRN01000048.1:2167221-2209941 GCA_010277015.1 Poeciliopsis turrubarensis
GATAGATAGATAGATAGATAGATAGATAGATAGATAGATAGATAGATGGACTTCTTTGTTGATGCTTCAATGTCTAATATCATTTTTTGAGCACAAACAGTCTACATGTCCAGTTGTAGAAGCAGAAGCTCTTTTGGTCAGGTCCTCTCAAATGTCGGTAAGTTTGTCGTTTTTCTCTCCTCTAACTTTCATCTCCGCTCGCTCAGCGTGAAAACACGCCGTGTCCAAAAGAAGACGTGCTAGCACTGAGAATTGTTTTGTCCCACTAGCCTACTTTCAGTGGTTTTTCTCTTTTCTTTCTTTCGTTGCTAAAAACCGATCTGGGATTGGCTCCAGCCCCCTGCAATCCTGAATCCTGATCCAGACATAAAAGATGGATAGATATGCTTTTGTCCCACTCAATAAATCTGCTTCATCTGGGAGCCTCTTGTGCGCCTTTTCAGCTGCGCATTCCTGTTTTTGTTGCGTTCCCATTTGCCGTTTACTCCAAAAGAAAATGTTGGCATTTATGAACTCTTAACATTTGTTGCTGCGGCGGCCAAGCGAGAGGATCCGTGATTTTTAATTTGGATTTCTCAGTCTGCCATGACCTTAACTGTGGCGATCCCATTTTCAAACGTATATCACGTTTGAAAAAAAAAAAAAATTGATATCTTTATTTCCAGGAAAGGGATTGTAAATATTGCTTGATCAACTATTTTTCCAAGACTTCTTCAAGGTTTTCCTCCAAAATTGATAACATAATCCATCATATTCTTCTGAAAAGCTGCTGGACTGGTAAAAGTCAGTGAATCAGATCTTAAAAATATTTCAATTTGGAGGAGAAAGAACACAACTCTGAAATAATCTATAACTCTGTGTCTTAAAAAATGTAAGTCAAAGCAAGAGGAAGTCTTCTGAGTGACAGCTGGAGGAATGTTTTATTTCATTTTATTTTTAGCTTATGGACGTATTCTGAGAAAGTTCAAAATCCACTATTCGCAATTTTCGATAATGAGCACAAACAGTCTGAAAAAAAACGAGAGTCTGAAAAAAACGAGAGTCTGAAAAAAAACGAGTCTGAACCTGTTGAGTGTCAGAAACTTCACAGAGTTGAAATCCAGTAGGGAAGAATTTCGCAGACCACCAGAACAAACCAAAGCAGATGTCAGTAAACCAGGAACATGTCCTGGATAACTCTGCTGTAATAAATAATAATAAATATAATACACATGTATCAGAAAAATGCATTTGTGGGTTGGGCAGCAGAGCTGAATATTTTGGTTTTGCCCTCTCTGCCATCACCAAACAGCTTATTTAGCTACTGAACTTTGTTCACCTCATCGGGTTGGTTGATGGTTTTATGAAACTAGATTTATTGGTGACTTAACTATTCAGTCATTTAACGAACAAAACGTCGAGTATTTTGTTTTATTTTTATGACTTTTTAAAAAAGCTTTTAATTTTTTATGTTTACCTGCTAAATCAATAATAAGCTAAACACACAATACTTTAAAGAAATAAGCAAAGCAGTCAGACTTTTTTAGACAAGTGACTCAGGAATCATCGGAGATTTGAAACAAAAGGTGTCTTGCAAAATGTATCCATCTCTTTTTATAGATTTTTGTGTGTGTGTGTGTGTGTGTGTGTGTGTGTGTGTGCGTGTGCGTGTGCGTGTGCGTGTGTGTGTGTGTCTTGTTGTCAACTAGAGCAGGATTTTGCTAACTGTGTCTTTATTTTGTCAGGTTCATTAAATGCCCAAATCTGCATTCTAGTAAAAGCCACTGGATGTTTTGGCAAACCTATAATTTAGAAAAAAAAAAAAAAAAATTGTGATTCAGGGAAATCAAAAGCAAAAACCTGGATGGATACTTTGTGTTGCACCTTAAATTTTCTATTTTTAGCTTTTAATTGTTTGTGTCTAACAGTGGTTGTACAGTATTGTGTGTGTGAAAGATTAGAAGACCCATAAATGATCACATATTATCACCTTCCTAAAATAATAGCCTAAGTCATTTTTTTGACAAAAGGTTTTTTTTTTTTTTTGGTTTGTTGCTTTTTGTTTTGTTTTTTGTTTTTGCAAAAGGCATGATGTGATGACATCCTCAAGACGGAGTGTCAGAAGGAGAAGGAATTTGGTTTAAAGAGACAGAGACCCAATTTCAAAGCGTCAAATTCCTTTTAAGTTATTTTGCTATAAACAGCATTTCTTTACCAACTGAAGGCAGCACGGTTACTTGACTGTGCTATAAAGTCGAGCTATGTGCCAAGAAAATCCACAACACTGTGTGAAATGTGTAGAACTGCAGGCCTTTTGGTGTTACTGGTATGACCGCTCTTGTGGGTCAGGACCGCCTGAGAGCATCTGCTCTTGATGTCGTCTTGTGAAAACAAGAACATTTTGCCCACAATTGAAGCACCCAGGCTACAAACTGAAAATCACAGCTGTGGCTGCTGTTGATTTTTTTTTTTTTTTTTTTTTCTTTCTAGGTGGCGGCGGCTTCCCTGTAAAGTTGGCTGTGCTTTTTTTTCTTTTTTCTTTTTTTTTTTTGTTTTTTTTTTTGCCTAAGCTCGAGCTAAGGGAAAAAGTTTAGACCATTATACTGTGACCTCGTCTGTAAAGAAACATAATTAACATCACATATAATTAAAGCATAGTAAAACTCTGCGGAGTAGAAACAAAACATTACACAGATGGTGGAATCAGAGAGCACTGGCAGAGGATACAACACAATTAAAGAGCAGGAAGTAGCCTAACTATAAATCAGTTGTTCATAAAAATCTGAATTCCAGCATAATCAACCATGGGTGGGACAGCAAAAGGGAAATTTCTTCAAAAGACAAACCAATCAACAAATTAACCCAACGGTTGAGCAGGACAGACCCGGAGTTGCTGTTTGGTTCAGTACCAGCAGAGAGTGGGTTTCCTTTACTGAATCAGAGGCACCACACACACCAACGCAGGATCCACTTAAAGGTTTACAGGCATCCTAAAGACTCCTGGAATGAAAACAGACCAATCTGGGTTATTTAGTTTGCGAGCAGAGTCCGGGTCCGGACTGGACCGATCCAGGCCTGGGTGGATTTCACTCGGCGGGGTTCTGGCTTTGAGCCAGCATGTTCCGGTTCCATGCATAAAATACATGTGTTTTTGTTTAGTTTGTTTACTACTAAGTCATTTCCCTTGATCTATGTTTGTCCCCCAGCAAGAGGAAGAGTGTCAGGACTGCACTTTGACACCATCAGTCTTTTATCTTGTATTGTTTTTTGTTGTTGTTGTTTCTTAATGTGCTCAGAATCGGCTGGGCGACAGCAGGCCTCATGGGCTGTAAAACGTTTGACGGGCCATGTGATGGCAAGCATGCTTTGTCCTCCCTCGTAGCGAGCACTGCTGTTCGCAGGGCGAGATGTTTGATGTGGTGAGAAGCTATTCTTTCACAGCTGTGTGGAAGCTGGACATTTTTCACTCTCAGACTGGAGCCAGAGAGTTAAGGTCGACTTGTGTTTTTGCTTTAGTCGGTGCCCCTGAAGGCAGGTGGAGGCTCTCCTCGCTGAGAAATAAGCGGCTGACTTCCAGTGGAGGATCAGGAGTGGGAGCCACAAACAGACAGAGACCTCACCCAGACTGCAGGGATGGATACTCAGTGTTAGAACGAACCGGGAATCATTAAAGAGCAGTTAGCTCAGGCTCGCTTCAAACAAGGAACCAGGAAGAAGCAAGACTTGTCAGCAGAGAAGTCAGACTTGAAGTCCTCTCAATTAATTCTCCTTTGCAGTTCAGCAGAGTGTTAAGGGTTTAGTATAATGTATTTTTCAGGGACATACTACTATAAAACATAAAACATGACTGAAAAGAAATTTGGCTTTGTAGTTTAACGCCTTAATTCCTTCTGAAACTCCGCCTTCAGGACGTCATCACAACATGGCTCCTCTGTTAGCACTTTCACAACATTTTTACCAGCATTTCACTGAGAGGTAGCTCATGTAATGAGCTCAGATGATGGGCAGTTCCACCAGATGTTTGCTAATTGCTGCTGGCTAGTCTAAAGGAGCTGAGTGGGGGGAAAGCTGCAGAAGCAGGAACTGCAGCCCTGAGGAGGAGCTTCATCCTCAACTGCAGCACGAGGTGCTACCAGGTGATTTACACAGCCGAATGATTGCCTTGGAGATTAAAGTATTTCTCAAACATGCATGAAGGAATCAAAACAACACTCCAGGTATGTTTTTATGAGGGAATAACGTGATAATATAATGTAAAGCTGAAAAAGGTAATAAAATTTGGCAACTGTCATGGTGCCTCAAAATGTCTGGTGGACGTTTTGGAGACTTATTGTTTTTTCTTTCTTAGCCTCTCTCTCTGACTCTCATATATACATATATAGTCTACAGGCTATCAGTCAGGTTCTGTGAGCTGCTTTCTGTTGCTTGGAGTTAAAAAGTAGATTGGACTGAAGTCAGTTGTCTTTAAGATTTTTAACATGGAAAATCTTCTGGATTTTTCATGTTCCCACTGTCCTTTGTAAAAATATAATTCTGGGTGTTTTATCGGAGTCTTACACAAACATTTACTTTAGACTGTCAGACTATGCTCTGACTGCCAACCCAATCATAGAGTTAAAACTAGAGCTGAAGCAATAAATCGACCTCGATTTCCTTAACTGGTGGTCGATCGAAACTTAGATGATTGATGAGACCCATCAGTCATATCTGCTTCAACTAAGGTTTGAAAATCAGTCACTGTTCCCTGCTGACAACCTTGCATCATTGTGGCGATATTTAGCAATCTTTCAAAAAAGAAAAAAAATTATATCAGAAAAAAATCATAATTGACAGGTCAGGCTTTTTAAAGATCTGTGATCGGCCAGAAAACTGCAATCGATCTTAGTGGTTAGTCAAAACCAGTATGATACTAAGAATAAAAATTCCTTCCTAAAAACAAAGCATTAACTGCTCACGCTTGGCTCGTGATGAGTCCTCTTTCCTTTCAAGCTTCTTGCTGAATTCCCAGCGTAAATCAGGAAACTCTGAACTCCTTTCACCCATGCCGGCCCTTTAAGGGCCTTCTGAGAAGGGCCTGCTTCATGTCTCGTATTTAGGAACACACTGGAACAGTCCAGGTGGTTTACATCAAACTTTGCAAAAATGTTGTCATGCATGTCAAATCAAGTCTGTGTTTTGCTTTACCGTTAAATGTAAGCAATATCAAGGCTTTAAAAGGTAAAGTAGAGGTAAAGATGATCAGCTTATCGTTTCCGGTATTGTTTTAGTAAATCAACATCCAGAAATACGCGGAGCAGGTTCTGGACTCGGTTAAAACCAGGCCCAGAAAAAGTGGCTCCTGTGAATCAGAGCGCTGAGACTGTGAAATTAGTACAAGATGATTAGCGCATTTCTTCTGTCAAAAAAAAAAAAACTCAAAAAATTGAAAAGAGAAGCATAATGCAAATACAAACTCCTCACAGTTTTCTTCCATTACACTAGAAATCTACCCACTCTTACATCGCTGTACACAGACTTCTCTATGTGACTGACTGAATTCAGCCACACTTTGAGCATCACAAATCCTGCCAAAACATCTCAATTTAAGTCTGGACTTTGATCAGACTTCGACTAGAACTTGATGTTCTTTTTTTCGTCAGCTGTAGTTTTGGTCTTGGCGATCTCCCATGGATGACATTTGATCTTTTATTAAAGGGGCAGTATTATGTAAAATAGACTTTTTTTTCAGTTTTACATTGTGTCATAATGCCATTCCTGGAGTGTTGCCTTCATTCTTTCATGCATGTTTGAGGAATTTTTTAATCGCTGAGCTGTGCAAAACACCTGGTTGGATCTAGCACCGCCTTCCAGGCGCAGCTCCTCCCCAGAGCTGCAGTTTCCAAGCAACTGTCTCACAGGGTGACTCCCCCACGCAGCTCCCTCACGGTCAGCAGCAATTAGCAAACACCTGCTGGGCTCTTTGCCAGTGTTTCATTGAGCTACTTCTTAATGAAACACTGGTAAAAATGCCGTTAAAGGGTTAATAGAGGAGCCATGTTGTGATGACTTCCTGAAGCCCGAGTTATCAGAAAGAGGGGGAGTTTTTAAAGAGACGGAGGCCCAATTTCAAAGGCCTTCAATTACAAAGTTGAATTTCTTTTGAGGTCATATTTGATATATACATTTTTATAACAACTGATGTAAACAAAGTTTCTTGATTGTTCTATAAAATGGTGTTTTGTGTCTGAAAACACATGCTGCCCCTTTAAGACGTGAGCCTAACAGAGGCCTGTGAGGCCTGGAGTGTTTTGGCTGTTCGTCGAGGTTCTTTTGTGACGTCCTGGGTGAGACGTCGATGTGCTTTTGGGATAACTTTGGTGGAGCGGCCTCCCCTGAGAAAGTTCACCACTGTCCCATAGTTGCTCCATTCGTGGATAATCTTTCCACTGTGGTTTTCTGGACTCCCAAAGCCATCAAAAATGATTTTCTAGTCCTGTTTATGATTTTATTTCTCATGTTTTTCCAATTTCTCTAGGTCAGAGCAGGACGTGTGTCTTGTTATGTTTTTCACCTACTTCATGTTATCAGACAGGCTCTATTTAAGCGATTTATTTCTTCTACTGTTCTAGCTGCATACAGGGCTGTGTGTGATTTGAACTCAGCCACAAAAAAAATATCACTGTGCGCCATTACTTTATGATTTATCTAGGAGACCAGTTGTACTTAAAGGGACAAAGTTTGTGTGGAAAAGCTTTTTCCCTCTCAATACTGTTTATATATATATATATTCAGGTTATCGCTGCTTGATATTGAAGTCAGATTGATGATCTAAAACATATGTGTGACAAAGACGCCAAAAAAAAAGAGAGTAAGAAATCTGCAAGGGAGCAAATACTTTCTCTCAGCTCTGTAGGATATACTTCCTGCTGATTGTTCTTGAAAGCTCCAAAAAGTTAAAAGCAACTGACAAAGAAACGAGTTTCTTTCCTAATAAATCTAAGGGCTTAGTCTTGTAAGATTGAATGCAGACTTTGAAGAGAACTCTGCATGATTCCAGCAGCACCAGGACTGTCAGTCCTGAAGAACCCATCACCAAGATGGAGCATCAGCTGTCCGCAGGAGTTGATGAGAGCCAGACAGGGTGGGCCTTAGATGCGTGATGAAGATAAAGCTCATTCTGAACAGCTGCACCAAAAGGTTTTCTGTGTATTAACAGGCTTCATCACTAATTTGGAGATGAATTTGTGCTGCACACGAAGAGAAAAGAAAGGGAGCGCTCACGGCGTCTGAGGTGAGGGAGGGTTGACAATCTGAACGCACATCACAAATGGAAAAACGTCTGAGGAGAACGGATGGATGGATTTTCGATCCTGACCGTTACACTTCACAGTGTGCATCATTCTGTGTTTTTCTCTTCAACTAAACCAGGATATGCTGTTCTCTCGGTTTCCGTCTCCAGCTTATGTGTCTCTGGAAGACGGGGAGAAGAGCTTGAACTGCAGGTCTGGGTAATTTCCATCCCAGAATCCTGCAGGCCTGGTGCAGACCACTTCTTTGTGATTGTACAACTCCTCTTGAGTCTTAATTCAGTTCGGTCTACGTTGAGTTTTCTTTTCATCTGTGTCTTTTTTTAGATGTTGTCATGGTTGCCTGTTAGCTTCTAGTTGTCCAATCAGTCTCATGTCTTGCCCCTTTCTTTCAGCCGCAAAAGAATCTGGAGAAAGTTTGCAGCCACATGGCCGTGCCTGTACCTCTGATCCTTGCATGGTCACATGGGGCTGGTGCGCAGCTCCAGCAGTGATTGGGGAAGAAGCAACTCTGGACAGGTTGTCAGTGGCCCTCACAAACGTTTCCAAGTAAAAGCGCAATACATCACTTTACCACAAACTGTCAGAGAAAGACTTCCAGCTCTGAACCCCCTGAGCAGCCCAATCACTCATTCGACCTCAGTGTGGTTTAAGAAAGTTGTCCTTTCTTTCCTGTCGGATGCTCGTGGCTGATTTCTCTGTCTCTCGGTGCCAACTTGCAAAAGACGAGTGACAGGTTTTACAAGCAAATGTGTCTGTAAGGTTGTACAACATAGCTTTTGCAACATCTACATTTTTTTTTTTTTTTTTATAAATCCTGACTCTGTTTTGAGAATACAGTGCTCTTGCCCCAGGGTGAAGCTGTCTGTGTTCCAGTTCACAGGTTTCAGTAACAACACTCCGCCCGGCATTTGACGTTAAGCTAAAACAGACAGCATTTCTGGATCGTATGCTCTGGAAATTCTCATCCACCAAGATTTTCTGGATGCCACAAGGGCTTCCCGCTGTTTTGAAGGAGGTGAACTTTTCCGCTGAGCAATGTGTATCAAACACTGAGGCCTTTCTCTTGGTCCAGGCTGGTGAGAGAGCGAGGCAGCAGACATAGAAGCTGGTCTAGTCTGTGATTTCTAGATCTTTGTCATCCCTATAAGGCATTGATACCAGACATGTGAAATCAGGGAACAAATTAGAAACCAATAAAGTGACTGATGTCTATCAGTTCGGAAAACATTACAAAGGACTTCCCAAAGTTTTGGGAGTCCAGAGAACCACAGTAAGGGTCATTTTCCACAGATGAAGCAAGGAACAATGACCGATCTGTCCACAATATAATCTCTTCATGATTCCCAAGACTCTTGTTACATCTGGCGTAAAGTTAACTCAGTATTTTTAAGAAAAGAAAAGGAATCATCCAATAGACGGTCATGGATGGCGGGTGGGGATGGTGTCCTGGTCTGGAGATGCTTTGCTTCTCCAGGACCTGGACAACTTGTCATGACTGATGGAATCATCATTTTTGCCTTGTGCAGAAGGAGAAAGTCTGGGTATGGCTGAACCTTAAGACCAAGCAGATTGGGTTCTTTTTGACGTGACAACGATCAAAAGCACATCCTCACTATATGGCTCAAAAAGGTCTGGCTCAAGGATATTTCTCAGAGATTAAAGTCTCTATGACAACCATTAGATACAATATGTAAGTCATCTAGTTGATTGGGAGAAGTGTAATCAAAAAGACCTTTCCTGTTCTAGCATCACAAACAACACTTCATTGAACACACTGAAGTTAAATCAACATAGAATATGTTGATTTAAGGCCCATGAATAAACCCTGCAGTTTTACACATTTGTCTTAATTTAAGAGCACATTCGGGCTTCACGTTTTAAGCGAATCCTTTTGAACAGCATCCTTTTTAATACATTTATTATGATTTGCCTTAGTTCTTGCCTGACACCAAGCCTCGATGGAAGAAAATATCTTCATTTGTCATAATAGAAAATTTCTGGCAAAATTGCAAACAATCACTCAGTTTTATCCAAGCAAGGTCTACCACTAATAAATCTTTTTCCTGTCATGCTTTTCAATTTGTGTAATTTTTAACACATGGAGAGAAAATAGGCCACAGGTCTGGAGATAATCAGCTTATTCTCCCCAGTGTCTCCTCTTTTCTGCAAAGACAAAAACATTTTAATCAGTCAATTTATTTTAGCCTTCTTTTTTTGTGCAGGCTTTAAAAGCCCACAGTGAATTTATGAGATGAGGCCACAACCTTTGGTTGGGGGATGCAAACTGCAGGTAACCATAGCAGGTAACCATAGAAACAGAATTAAGCACCAGAGATGAATTCTGCATGAACTGCGAGTCGTGACAAACTTTATCAGTGCTCTGTGCCACACACTGCACATAATGGACTGGGCCAGAGCAAATACACTTTGGTTTTTTTTAAATATTGCAGAGATTTTGGGTGAGCAACACTTTACATCTTTGCTACAAATGAACATGTAATGTATGTTCCATCGTCTTATTGTTTTAGTGCAACATCTCTGAAAAGACGCCACAGTGAAACGTTACCGCTGGTGGTATAGGTGGGCTCATGGGAAACATGTGGTAACACATGACAGATGTTAAAACATCTGTGTTTCCTGTCTAATCATTTCCAAAGTGTCGTGAATAGAAGAATGGATCATCGTAAAACTATATATTTATCCACTGATTTCCATCCGTGATGTGCTAGTGCACATACAGCAGGGAATATTCACACCAGACGCCATGAACATCTAAAGTACCAGAATCAACACTTACAAATGGAAAAAAAGAGCCAACAGGTTGTGTGCAATGAAATGAAATGACTAGTACTGAACGTGATTCCGACTTGCAGAAACTATGAATTGTACACTTAACCAAGTAACCCTGACGTATTTCGGGTTTTACAAAAAATTACAACTTGCCTGATTCATTCTAGCAGCTTTATTTTTGGTCTCTAAACCCAATGGAGATTTTCTTTTCCCGTTGTCACATTCAGATTCTTATCAACAATGTCATTCATCTGTCCCTCTACTATAAAGTTTGTTATTGTCATAACACCATAATGTTCTCACTTCCAAAACTCCTGTTGGTGCACTGCCGTCCCGCCTCCAAGCAAACTTTAAACACATTTCAACATGCTTTTCTTCAACAGTGGAGCGCTGTGTAATGACTGCATAGAGGCCGCTGCAATTGAGTGAACTGATAACTGTTTTCAGAGAAAAAAAATGTACCTGCTAATTCCAGTTCTTTCTGAAGCTCTCTGTATGTGGCCCTCTTGCAAGCCTTCAGGTTTTGTGAAGTGCCAGTGGGTTCTGTTTTGACGTCTGCGTCATAAATCTGTAGAGAAGCGCCTAGGTGGTACCCCTGTAACATTCCAAAGACTATAAAAATGTCTATTATCAGTTCTATGCTATGAAGTTGAAAAGTTCTTGATAGATAGTCATTGCTTTTAGCCATCCTGACAAGCCTCTTCTGCGATGCCCTTGGACATCAATTAGGACTGAAATTGGCTGATGTTATTTTCCACTGGTAGCAGTTAGAATTGGCCTTAAATCTTTGACAGATCTCAGCTTTTCTGGCTATCTGTGCAAAGCAGCTCTTGTTTTCAACACTTACTCGCTGTGCCATTCCTTTTCGTTACACACATTTCATGAACTGACTTGTGCTGATTCCTTGGGCTGCTGCTGACATCCGGTTGGATTTACACGTCCCATTAGAAGTGTCCACGCCACACTGAAATTATTTGCTCACCACCCCGTATCATTGGATTCAGGTGTTCTAGTCCCTTCAGTGGCCAACTGTGTATGAAGTGTTGCACCTCAGCACACAGACTTCTTCCACAGTCTATTGACTTTGCAATATTTAGCTCGTACTTTGTTTAGGATGTGACTGGGAATGCTAGAAATTAAACCACCGATGAATTGACACAGGAAATTCAACATTTGTAGCCTCAGTCCAGTCCTTGCAGAGATCTCCCAAAGTCTGGAACAGATTTTGCTTGGCAATCCTTTCAAGGTTGTGGTTCAGCCAGTGCCCTTTTCTTTCCTTGTTTCACTCATTGTCTCAGAAAACCTTTGCAGGTGTTCTGAGTTAAGTAGCTGATTAGGATTAGGAGCTGATCCTGACATTTTCATGGCATTCAAAATGTCAGAGGTGCTAAAATAGATGTAGCAGAACCTCCATGACGAATTGGTTAAATGAAAAACAAAACTCACCTCTGTTTTACAAGCTGCCTCAGTGATATAACGTTAATCGGATGATCGTGTTAAACATGGCGCGGCGCCCATAGCGTCGCGTCCCGCCGCGTCTCGAGACGGTGACGCGGGGGCGGCGCGGCGCGCGGCGCTCCGCCTGCTCGTCGCTCGCGCTCGGCCTCGGCAGAAGCTCGAGACGTCGTCGGAGTCGCACGCAGAGCCGAGCCTTGAAAACCGAAGATAAGAGAAAGAGAGAAAGAGAGAGAGGGGAAAAAAAAGAAAAAGAAAAATAAAAGTAGGCGAACCGACGCTTTTATTTTCACCCAACAGCCGCCGACACTCAGAGACGCATTTTGTGATTCTGCCATCTTCAACAGGTTCAGCACCATGAGGAGGACCGCCGCCGCCGCCAGACACTTGTTGTGCTTGCTGCTGCTCTCCTTTCCGCTCTCGTGGGCAGAGGACACGAAAAAAGACGCGAGGAAGACCGAGAATGTCACAGGTACGGACGTTCAGCAGACACAGTGCAGCCGGCTCTGTTTTCTGCTGTTTATTATCCGTAATAATTGTTCGCCCGAGGGAGACGCGGTCCGTGGAAATGATGGATAAATCCCGCAAAAAGCTGGGCGCTTATGGAGTCCGTCTGACAATATGTGCTTCCACCTCACATCTGGCAAACTTAGGAAAGTCTGAGAAATTAGCTCATCTCTCTCTTTATGTGGCTTAATAGACAACATGTGGTTAATGACGAGCAGTTAAAAGCTCTCCTGGTTGAGCATGAGGGGTTCTGGGTTTTATCAGTCAGACTGGTATCTCAGATAAACGTCTCAAAAAATTGCACATGTACTTCAGTCGCTTTTTGAAACTGCTCTGACACTTTTGGCTAAATCAATGCGTCTGAAAGAGCAATATTCGTTTATAAATCAAATATTAAGTCATTGTTATTGGTTCAATAATGTTGAGGTGCACCACTGAAACACAAGGTTTGCAGGAAATTAAAAGATATGTTCATTTTAATGTCTATAGTTAAATCAGACCAAACCCGTCTCGATTCTGGTCAGTTAGAGTGACTGAAAAACTATTTCTATTTGCTGCAGTGATGAGAGAAACATGTCAGGTTTATGTCTTTAAAATCAAAAGTTTATGTAGGTCATTCTTTGGTTGCATTACCTTTGAACTCTATGACTTGGGTCATAAAAACCATGCTTTCCAACACTTAAGAAATTATTCTGAAGACTTTTTTCTTTTCCCCATTTACTTAAAAAACACATCACACCCACATAATGTAACTTTAATTTTGGACTCAAACACATTTTGTAAAATACTACATTTTTAAATATAATTTATTTTTCACATCACCTTTTATGTCTCTCTTGATATATATATCCACTACTCAAAAAAATAAAGGGAACACTCAAATAACACATCCTAGATCTGAATGAATGAAATGTTCTCATTGAATACTTTGTCCTGTACAAAGTTGAATGTGCTGACAACAAAATCATTGTTGATTGTCAATCAGTGTTGCTTCCTGAGTGGACAGTTTGATTTCACAGAAGTTTGATGTTCTTGGAGTTATATTGTGTTGTTTGAGTGTTCCCTTTATTTTTTTAGCAGTATATATATAATATATATATATATATAAGAAAGAGGCAAAACTGACTATTTGAAACTGTTGATAATTACAACCACTTTTATAAAAGTTCCTGTTTATTCTTTCCTATTTTATAATAATAATACAGATAGCTTATCATGGTCTCATTTTTTGTCTAATAAAAATAAGACATTTATGAATGTTCAAGAAATTATTGTTGTTTGCTTTTTGCTATAAAAGTGAGTAAAACAGGATTATATTTTTCATACTTTGAATGATAATGTATTCAGCACCAAGTACGACAGTCTGAGCATCTGCTTCCGTCATCGTCACAGAAATGTTCCTTAAAAACTGCATTTTGTTTTGTCCAAATTTAACCCAGGCGAACAAAGATATTAACTCAGTCTGAAAAGTGTGGGTGTTAAATCGTCCATATCACCCACGCAGACAATGCTGTTAACAAAACTTTTCCACAACTTCATTTGATCACGTCTCAGACCAATACCACACAGATTCACTGAGACTGAATTTCACACAGGTGAAACCTATTTACTAATCCAGTGACTTTGGAAGGACGTTAAGGGTATCAGAGTAAAGGGGGGTGAATGTCAATGCACAACACATTTCACAGTTTCATATGCAAATCAATTCTGAAATCCATTTATCATTTCCTTCCATTTCACTATTCTGCTCTGCTTTGTGTTTGCCTGTCCAATAAAATCCCAAATGGATATTTTGATTTTTGCAGTGCTAACAGCGTGAGAAAGCTCAAGGGGTTTGAATACTTTCAATGTTGAAAGTATCAAAGCATTGTGAGGATGACTACATTGATTTGCGTCGAAGCAGCACAGTGTGTCTGTTCATATTTAAACAATACTTCGCCATTAGGCTGTGGATACCATCCAACCTCTCATGCTCAAAGTATAATTAAATTAAGCCTTGACAACTCTCTTTAGGAGATGCTAACCAAAACATCTGCTAACATATTTTCCTCTGGAGATCAAAGGAGCATATTCTTAAGCAGAGGGGGTAAAGAAGTCCTGCCTAATGACTGAGTAGTTGTTCTCCCCAGAGGACTCCACTTGCACCGATTTTCACATCTTCAACTCATTAATGGAGAGTGTTTTTTGGCTGCCTCTGAGATAAATGTTCATCTACTTTCGCTATAAATTCCATCGCTCAAAACAGATGTAATGCGCCAAGTTCTCTGTTGCTTTCACCCACCAATTATCTGGCAATTCGCTGACCCCTCGACGCCCTGCTCGTTGGTGATAGGCCAGTCTAAATGAAACCCTGTTCTTCCAGATGATTAGGTACAACTTGGCCCGGGGAGTTGTTTTTGTTCTCTGTCATTATTCTCCTTCTGTTATGAAAGGCTAATGTCACGGGCGTAACAGTAAATAAAAAAAATAAAAAAAACGACAGTTTGGTATGCATCCGTCATGGTTGGTTTCAAGTCGGACACGAATGTAGGCAGAACCGGAGGCAGGAGGTGAAGTGGAGGTCTGTAATTATGAAACCATAAAAGAAAACCCTTCTCCAGCCAAACACGGTGAGAACCAATGAGTTTCTACTGAGGTGAAAATGACAAAGAATAAACTAGGAAACTGAGCACCAAGGAATAAACTTTGTATAAAGGTAACAATACAGAACACTGGGAAATATTCAGAATAGGATAAAACCTGCTGGACATAAATAAACTACAAGCTAATGATCAGATAAACTTTGGAAAACCAAAGCCCAAAGTCCTGGGATCATTTTGGCACGGTTAAATCGAGAACAATATTTGTACTTTTACTGCTGTTCAGAGATTAAAAAGAGGACAAAATACATTTTCCATTTTCTGAAATTAAAATGGTTTTATGTTCTAAGACTTAAAAAAGTGGGAAGTTAAGAACTGACTTGAGAGCTGGCTGGATTTTTTTTAGTGAATAAAGCAGTGAAAGCTGGATAAATCGACTGTAAAACAATATATCAATATTATTGAATACAGACAGCATCATTGTTGGGAAAATCTCTTCTCGTCAACATATATTCCTCTGGATGTACGGCGTTTAGGCTGATTGGATGCTAATGTGGCTCTAGTATCTGATTGTTTACAGTCAGTTTTAGGGAATAATTAAGTTCAGAGTAGAGTGAGCTATTGTATGTAGTCTTATAAATGATAAACAAAACAGAACAAAACAAAAAAAAAACAATCAAAAACCAACTTTTTGGTTTTGGTCTCATATCTGAGGTTTTGGTGGTGTCCACCATTCCCAGGAATTAAGTGATAATTCCTCTGTTATGTTTTGGAGTCACTTTGTAATGTGCTACACAAAGTTGCATTGCACACTTTTCCCTGCACACAAACACTCTGCATGTTCCGGTATGAAACGATTCTTTATTTGTTCAGCTCATCATGTGCGTATGGAAGCAACAGGGCGGTACTGGATGTTTAGGCTCTGAATACCCGACCGTTACACTCCTTATTAATGTCCTGATTAGAAGTGTTTGAATTTTAAAGCTGGATGTCCTCGACCACAGTCAGATGCCAGGAAGCTTTTTAACTGCTTACTCTACCTGTGGAGGTCATACAGGCACCTGACCGTAAGACAACCAGGAAGACACCGATCCACCATTTTCACTTCCGATACCTATATCTACTGAACCGACACAGAAAACCAATGCCGAACTGATTTAAAGCGTTTTTAAACAGAAATGCACTGAATTACAAATTTATTTGAAAAATAAATCATTATTAAAAACCCCAATAGTTTCAAAAATCTGGTCAAACATTCAAAAACAATTTTAATTTATTAGGTCAGTGAGATTAGGAGTAGAACAGCCAAAGTACAATAAATAATAAGGAAACTGAATCAAACAATAGACTGAGAACCTTCGTCAAACATGTAAAAATAAACTACAACAAACCTTCTTTCAAATGGTTCAGAAAGTGCACCAGATGTAGATTTTTTTTTTTCCCAATATGGAGAGCGATACAGACATTAATATGGGATCGGTGCTTCTCTAAAGACAGATCCACAGGATCTCCAATCGAGTGTCATTTCTTTTAACTCTAGCATTGAAATAATGCTTAAAGGTAAAGAAAATAATGTTTTTTGTCTATTAACCTTTTTTCATGTGTTATCTCTCTTCCTAGTTTGGGGACAAACTAAAACAAGACGACTATTTGCGAGGCATAAGATTTCTCCAGCAGAGCAGACTCACATTGTAAGTTTTTACTCTTTTTTGATTAAAGCAATTTTCATGGGTTATATAAATACTACGCTGACAGTATTTACTGATAAACACGGCACAGTAAATACTGTACGCCTTCTTGGTAGCTAACAAAAGTTTTGCTTTCTCTCACTGAACGAAAAATAAAGTTCCCTTATTGACCAACTCCTATCAATGACCTTTGCCCCTGTAAATCCTTCCGCTAATCCTGTCACGATAAAAAATTATGTTGGACGATAAATCGTAATAAATTATTACGACAGGCGAAAATATTATAATATATTGTCACATTTCTAAAATAATGGCATAAGTTATATGTTCTCTTTTCAAAAACATAAAAAAAAAAAAATCACTTTTGCCAAAAAAATTTTTTTTTTTTCCAAAAGTGATGCATGTTAGGAAGGTGATAATATTGAGAATGGGGTAGTAATGCCAGTTCGCCTCCAGAACATCAGTAAACTAGAATTTTTCCAATAATTTTCCAAATTCAATAATTTGGAAAATTATTGAATTTTCCAAAATTCAATAAACTAGAATTTTTCCCGGTTCAAATGTGAAGCGTTTTTTCCAAACGCTTCACATTTGAACCGGGAGACAAAATAAAACAACCAAAAAACAATGAAACAAAATCCTCTTACAACTGGAAGCATAACTGCCCTTCAAAAATATTAATCACCAAAATGGAAATTATTGAGCTCATCTTTATTGATCACGTGATCAATTTCTTACTGCGACATGCTTATCGTTCACACACCCGTCCCAACAGACAGCTGAGTCGACTGCAGACTTTCTCCCTGGTTCATTGTTATTGGTCTGAGGTCCAGTCTCTGTTCCAACGTGCCACGTTGTCGCCTTCACTGCCGTTTCAGAGACACAAGTCCCACATCCTGACCCCGGCGCGGCGCTGCGGCCGCCTGATGGAGAACTGCTCCTCACACTTGCCTTGCTGCGACCCGTGCGCCTCCTGCCGCTGCCGGCTCTTTAACACCATCTGTCACTGCTGGAGGATGAATCCGCTCTGCCTGAAGAGGACCTAGTGGCGACCTGCTAGGTCGCCAGCACACACTTGGGGAGTTTTCTCTAATTCTGCTTCAATCATCCAACAGCAGAGCGCAGTAGCTGTGAATAGGATAGTGAAAGTAAGGGAATGTTTCTAAGGAGATACAGCATAAAAGAAAAGCTAAGTTGTCATCACACGTAGCTTATTTATCTGCCCATGAAGGCAGGTAAAGACGCAACACATGAGCCTGCTAGATCTCACTAAAAGTGTACAACGTTGCCTGTATAAACACTGATTCTTGCCATTTCTCTGAAAAATTTGGAATAGAATAAGTTTATGAAACAATTCTGGCTCTTTACACAACAATTGAGTCGTCTGTTAGCTCACATCAGTGTGAGGCGCCTCACAGAGACGAGACAGTTTAAAGCATCACTGCTGCGCTGAGATTGCCTTAAAAACAGGGATGGCGTTCCTATCAGAGGGTGGAGCCAATGGAAAGCTTGACTTGTGTCATTTTCCATGTTTCTTGCCAATAACATGTTACCTGTGACTGAATTTTAGGCATTGCTGCTTTTGAATATTTGCATATTCTCTCCTCTCACTCATGTTGAGACCCAGACATTTACTGTACGACTTCAGTACCTTTTCTTTAAGACTCACAGCAGAAGTGGTGTGGAAAAACAAATTACATGTACATTATTATTCCTTTACTGCTTGCACTTAATTATTTGTGTGTGGTTTTATGAGTTCAAATGACTTTATATTTTTGCTATCTAATAAATATGCAGTAAACTGATGATGATGTGGGGGTTTGTGTTGAGCTGAAATGTAAAAAAAAAAAAAAAAAAGTAATTAAAAACATCCTAAAAGAATAAAAAGACACACAATTTACATTGTTGGAAAAATAAGCTTTCAGATTTCATTTTTTGTCACTTTGAGATGTTTCAGATCATCCAATATATTTTTATGTCAAAGATAACATTACTAAATACCACATGCGGTATCTGAGCAGGCAGGGTTCACCGTTTTTCCATAAAATAACAGGCTACAGTTCTCATTATATGATTAAATTAAATAATTTTGACTTCATTTAATATCAGCCGTATTAAATACTGACTAAAAATATGGAAACTGTTGTTTTCTCACAATAAACTTTGATATATTATGAAAATATAGCAAAACAGGAACTTTAATAAAAGATGAAAAGCATAAAACTTTATAAAAAAAACCAACAACTGTTCTTCTATAAAAAGGGTTGGTTGAGATCAAAACGTCAGTCTGAAGAAAAAAAACAATAAATCCTGCAAATGGAAATTATAGAGGTCATTTTAATAAATGATGTGATAAATTGGTTTATCGTTTATTGCGACAGGGCTAGAAAGGAGATTGTCGAGTTTCTGTATTCAAAACAGAAACGCATGAAATGCAGACTCTGTTGGGACCGTTTGTCTTCCCCGTTCTGGGATGGCCCCGCCATCTTTGTTTCTTTATCAACTGGCTCCACGTTAGGACGACCAGCGGCGACCTCTGCTGGATGGCGGCCACACTACAACACTGAAAGAAGGACTAAGCGCACGTTATTTGTCTGATAATTTGTTTGATAATCTAAAACGAATACAGGATGTTTTAAAGAAGGCAAATACTGACTCTGACTGAAGGCAAAATGAAGGGAGGATGGCTGACGACACCAGTGAGATCATTTAATGCAGCACAATCTAGAGTGTTTCTTTCAGACTCACAAACTCTGAAAGCTTTGAAGGTCACAGAGAAGCAGTCCAGCTCCGTACACAAGACGCGTTCATGTTTCAGGACAGAGCATGAGAAGAAAGATTGGCGATAAAGTCTGACTTAAATGTGTGAGCAGGGGAGCCATGAAATGACAGAGGCATCGTCCGTCTTCTCCATCAGGAAACACATTTCCTTTGTGCTGCTGCTGGACTCAGTGGGACTCCCACTGTGTGGACAAGAATCAAGAAAGTTTAGGAATCTCTTTAATTACTGAGCAAAGCTCTCACTGAGGCTAACCTGAACGACTTTACAACAACACGTTTGGGGTTTCTTGGGAGAATTATTGAGCAATTTTTAGGATGAGATCTTTAATGATGAAATGTGAAGAACAAATGCTTTGTCTTTCATTTTCAAATTATGTAGTAAAAGACGAAAAAGTTTTTGGGTTATTTCCATTGATTAACCTTGTTTTTTTTTTAGGACCATTCTCATTTTTGTTGGTGGAAAAAGACTAGCAAAACAGACAATATTCATCCTAAAATGTTAGGCAATTGCACACATTTTTACATTATGGCAAAAACTGAATTGTTTTTTTTTTTAGACCTACAATAATTTGTTCCTTTCTACTCATGTTCAACGAAATATTGGAATTTTTATTTACCGCGGAGCAGATGAAACAGAAGACTTCACAGAAAAATAAATTTGCATTTTTAGGGCTGGGACTTTAACACATTAATTTGGTTAAATAATTACACAAATTTTAACAGGAACATTTATATTCAGCCGTTTGTGGTGCATCCGTAAATCTGACTCACAAGCGATGGATAATGAAGAAGTTTGTCTTGGTCCACTGAGGGTTAATATTTGCTTAAAAAAAAAAAAAAAGACAATAGGATGGGAGGCTGGAAAACACTACTGTTGTCTTCAAGTTGTGCTAAAAGGAGTTAGCCTATCAGCAAAGCTATTCAAGCCTCAAATAGCATCTCAATGCAAAACATTAGCAGCACTGATGCTAATGCTAATGCTAGCATTCACGGCCCACATTTCTGAGTTTTTTCTTTTTTATTTGAATAAGAGCACTTTGCACCAATCTGATGATTGAACAACAGATTAAAAACAAAAAAATATCTTTGTTGAGCTCATATTTAAAAAAAATTATTTAACAATACATGTAGTTTTTGAATATATAGATAATACGGAGTTACAGTAAGTTAAAAATTGTTCATTCTTTCTGTACTAACTTCTGCAGGAATTCAGTTTCATTTGATTTTATTGCAAATGAAATCAAATGAATTTAAACATGGATGACAGTCTTCAAGTTTTAAATTTATGCAAATATTCAAAACCCTGAATACGTAACTACTTTATTACCCTTTCCTATGCGATTCCCCCGCAAAAATACTTTGAATTTTGTGGTTGTAATATCAAGCGATTCAAAAGGAACAAAAGTTAAAACTCTGTCAGTGATGTTGAAACAGGATTTGGCGTCGCTGCAGTGACTGGAGCCACAGACTGAAGCGTGCTGGAGGATCCGATCTGAAGAAGAAAGGCTGGTATTCCAACCACAGCCAACTCATTTACACTGGTTTAATATGACGCGCTGCAGCATGAGAATCCTATTTCATTTTATTTTTACAAGGTATTATATACACTGTTATTGGCTTTTCGAGGCTCTTGAGTAAGAACCCGCGTCTGCGTTTCAGAAGTAGCAGCAGAAGACTGCTGACAGGAATCACTTTATTTATCCAGTTTCTTCACCTGGAACTCATTTATCAAGGAGAAGAGCTGAAATGTGTTTCCCAGAAATTCCTTCTGTGGGTGAGAAAACAAGAGCAGCTCCAAAAATAAGACCACATTAAAACTTCTGAATGTGACCCTGTGGGTGTTTCTTTTGTTAATTTTAGCTTCAACATGAACAAGAGGAGTACGCTCACTTTTATTTGTGAAAAGACACAACGTAGCGCGGGACCCTGACGATGAAGGGAAACTGTTTGAAAGGTTTTTCTTTGGCAAATGATCACGTGAAAAGTGTGGCGTGAACATCACCTGCGTGTATTTACTGAAGTCCAGCTGTTCTGTGAAGTTACATGACATCATGAAGCCTCGTGAAGAACAAAGTAGTGAGACTTAGCAGGTTTAAGTTCTCCAACATTTGTTATCATTTATTTATTTTTTTTTTAAGTGATTGTCAATCAATTTTGTTTTATTATGTGATGAAGCCTAAAATTGCAGCTTGGAATGAAGGAACCTTACAACCCTCTAAATAAACCTGTTTAACAAAATGGAAACTTCCAAATACAACTGGTACATTGGTGAGTTGTAAGCCCGGCCACTTTGTTTCTGCATTCCCAACATCATGGTGTGAAAACACACAACCTGTGATCTCTACTTATTGACCTTTTTGATGCAAAATGACAAAGTAATCCATAATGATCAGAAGTGGTAGTGATTATTGCCAAACTGTGAAATGCTTCGGGTGTCTGAAATCACCCAGTGCAGCTTTACCAAGCTGCACTTTGGACTGGATAGAAAATCTCCACCCATCTTTTCTTTTTCAAGGGGCCAAACTTTCTTGTCCGTCAATCCATCCATCCATCCATCCATCCATCCATCCATCCATCCATCCATCCATTTTCTGTTCACCCTTGTCCCTAGTGGGGTGAGGCGGGGTACCAAATTTTCTTGTAATTTTATAAAAATATTTTATGTCTGGCATCAGACAAATTTAGAGGAAAAGAGCCAAATATTAACTGGGCAAAATCGCAAAGGTCCAGCGCTGTGAAAGGGGCTTAGCAAACAAAAAGAAGAGTCCATTCATTTATATGGCGCCACTTTGGATTTAAAGACACAGAGACGGAATAAAAACACACGATTTGCGATCAGTGACAGCAACCATGTAGGATTTAAACGAGACGGGATCCATGAGTAACTTATTAGATTTAAAGGGAATTTCTGAAATTCATTTTGCATGCACTTGTATACATTAAAACCCATTGGCAGAAATCCTGAGCGAGTCGTGGGATCCGGAACCCCCAATCTTGGAAAAGTCTACAATTGACTTAAGCGTTTTTGTCAAAGAGAGTAAATATCTCATCCATATTTAGCACTTTAACTCTTACATTCATCAGAAGAGTTTGAAACGGGAGGGAGGGCTGAGCAAGTGCCAGCAGCTCTGTGTGAGGGAGCCAGAAACAGCTCAATTTAATAGCCCATAACTTGTATTGGGAGCCATTACAATAAATCAGGAGTTTAATTAAAGAGTTACTCATTAAAACTTTTTATTTGGAACCTTAAATTTCTGTAAAGGTAAAGCAGAGATTAGATCAGTGAGACTGAACAAAACTTGTACAGAAGCAACATTTGAATTTTAGTTTTACTTCTCAACTGTTTGTTTGCTGAGAAAAACACGTCTGATGTGCATCACGAGTCATCTTTGGTTCTGCAGTTTGAAGGTGGTTTTCAAGCTTTTTGAACCACAGTTTACGTTACATGTCAAAGTAACTTTGCCGACTCTCCCCTCCCCAAAATAAATTGTTCCTAAAAAATGTTCCTGTTTATTGTTTCCCCCCCCAATAATGAGATGGGATTTATTCCCTTCCTAAATATAACAAGCCTGCTTCATAAGAGTATCTTCAGTCAGAGGCTACTTCAGATTCGCTGCAAAATAGACCACTACAGAGCCGACTTGATCACAGCATCAGCATCTACAACACTTGGAAGAACCTTGGATGATACGACTCGCATTTCATTTTCACTGGGTATAAGTGAAGTATTTCTGAACAGAATCGAACTGAAAGAACTCTTTCATAACACGGACCTCTGCTTCGTGACGGCGCGTCGCGAACGAGTTTCCCCTTTAATTCATTCACACTTTGCTAAGAGAGAAACCTAAAATGAAATGATAATAAATAACCATCTGTTTGCTGCTGTGCGAAAAGGCAGCTGCGAGCGCCACTCCGCCTCAGGCTGCTATCCGATCAGTTGGCGACTCCCACGTATTTCATTTGAGTTATGCATTTAAAAAGTTTAAGTCACAAGATACAACACACCTTCATCGTTCTGTGCCTTACCAGCATAATGCCACTCACACAGTCAGCCATCCTCTTATGAGGTTGCCAGGGTAAGAAAACAAAAAAGCCCCCAAAAATATTTTGAAAAATTAAAAGAACAATATGTACATATATTAATGTTTTTTTGGTTGGAATGGTGCAAGTATGCTTATTTAGTTTCGCAGCCAGGATCTGACTGCTCTGGCCTTAAGATGTTCATTGTGTTCAGAGAGACCGCCTGGGGGAAAAACGGTCTGTGTTCCTTGCACATAGTGGCGACTGCCTGGTGAGAAAAATTCTTGGAAACATTCAGATGAATGTTCGGAAAATGACGACAATCTCTCAGTAACACAACGTTCTTCAAACATTAACACTTTAACAGAAGCAAAACGCCAGCAGGAGATTCATATCAAAAACATAAAAACAAAACAAACAAAAAAAAACCTTAGCAACATTCACCTGGAGCAGCATTAGCATTATGCTAACCAGAGCAACATAAACCACAGCAAAGCTCATAACTGATCAGCTAGGAGCAAATGGTACCAGCTGATGGACAGGAAAAGAGCCGAGCAACGTTTGCTAAAGCTGATAAACACGCTGCGCAACAGAAGCTGCAGCTCAGAAGCCATTTGGAAAAATTCCTCTGCGTCGTCATTCAAGATGGAGAATTCAGTCCAAGCTTCCCTTCAAGTCTCTCCATCATGAACCGTCACCACAGCAATCCAAAACGTCCAGCATTTTCAGTAGCAGGGACAATATTTCCAGCGCCACAAAGACCTTAAATTCAACAATGGTGATTAGCCAAATATTTTTTTTTTATTCTTCGCTAGCAACCACATATGATTTGCCATTTTGCTCCAAAGCTCCTCTGATGAGAAATTATTGAGTCTGTTGGGGAAAATTCACAGTTGAATGACAGTCAGTCGGTAGAAATGTTGCGTAAATAATTAAGATCACGTTTTGCAATTAAGAAAAATGACATTAAAATGATAATAAATTTTTAAATATATATAATCTTTAGATTTTCCCCCCAAAATGTCACTTATGGAAAGAAAAGATGATCATTTAACATCGAATTCAGCCGATCTTGCAGCTGCATTTATGAAACACAGATGAGGAATATGAAACTCTTCTAAATCAGAAGGTTGACTTTCCTCAGACTTCACAATAATTCTGATGTCGCAATAAATCATTCCTTCCCTCACCTCCTAACCTCACCTGTTGGCTCAGTGTTTTTATGCGTTTCAATAGAAACGTCAACATGACAAGAAGAACCTGGGCAGTTATTTCCACAAGTTAAAGGCTAAAACCGCTTTTTTTTTGGTGACAAATTTACCCAGATCTCGACGGCTCCAGGCAGAAAAGCAAATGGAGGAGGTAAAAACAGGAGCAAAAAAAAATAACCACCCCTCGTGTTAGCATGCGAATTAAATAATAATAAGACTGTCCATCAGACCTTCACTGTAACCAGGAAATATTGGAACAAATATAGGTCCCTCTGCCCACGATGTCAAAATTATCAGTGCATGTTTTATTGTCCTTGTGTCACCGGGTTTGAGTCGCCCGCCTTCCAGCTTTCTTTCTGCAACTTATTCACTGCATCACGATGAACCAAACCATACTGACTCATAAAAGACAGAAGGAGTTTTATTTAAAGTTCTAGAATCTTTCTCAAAGTACATTAGCAAATATAACAACACATTAAAACGTGTCATTGAAATGAATACAGAGTGAAGACAGTGGTATGTAAATGTATTCATTCTGAACAGAGGTTAGCAGAGGCCAAGCCTGCAGTTTGTTTGTCCTTCAGACCTTCACTGAAACACAAGAGAGAAAAGAAGAGCTCGATTTATTTCAAATGTATTTTAACAGCTGAAATGAGCGTCTGGGTTCCTTTAATGCTGCTGTTCTTACTACACTGGCCGGGGATCTCCACTGGAACGTAATTCTGCCGGCAGAGGTGAGCAAACGCCGCCGCTAACCTGCAGGGCGCTTTGGAGGAGCTCCGCCCACACACAGACAGGAACTGGGCCGGATCCACCTGAACACACACATCCCCGCAGCTAGCTGCTACTCTGGCTCCCAAACACTCAGGCCAGCAGCACTTCCTTTTGATTTTTTTTTTTACATTTGAACACAAACTTCAGTTTGTTTTTTTGCAATAAAGTAGTAGATGCGAATGAATAAATTCCAAAATTGTAAAATATTTTTTAAAATATAAATGCACACCGCACTTTGTAGATCTTCGGACACATTTTATTGCATTTACAGCTGCAAGTCCTCTCTTCCAGGTTTGCACATCTGAATGTGAATAGTTGGAATAGTATTCAAAATGCTGTGAGGGAATTCGAGTAAAAAATCCAACTAAAAATTAAGACTTCTCATGCAGTCATGCAGACTTTTGCCATCGGGGTTTTATTCACATTGTAAAAAATTCTGCTTCTGTTTGGATTCTATGGTCGCGTAAAGAATATCTCAACAAGATTTCACCTGAAAAGGGGAAAAACACATTTTTTTGGACAACTTATCTGCTGTTTCTTGCCATGGAATTCAATACAATTTTGGAAAAAAATCTCCTTGAGATGTCCTGCCAGACAAATCTCCTCACACAGTGCTTTTTTTTTTTTTTTTTCCCCTTAAATCAGCTTGAATTTCTTTATCTCTAACAAGCTAAAAAGCGGCTGAGGAATACCAGAAGTATTTTCCTCTTCACTTACCACCCTGAAACAGGAACCGAGAGGCGAATCTGGGGAAGAGAAGAAGGAAGCGCAGCTCGCTGGTCTCGCCGCTGCTGTGGAAACTTCTGTGGATTTACTGCACTTTGGCTCCAGCTGCAGACGCAGACAGACGGGACCGGCGAAAGATAAACACGCTCAGATAAGCTCCACTCCACCAAAGCAAACATTTATGACATTTAGACATTTATGGAGGGAGGAAAGTCAAAAAAAAAAAAAAAAAAAAAAAAAGAGCAGATCCGACCTCCCAACTGTGGAAAAACTCCTCCAGAGTCTTGGCCTGAGATCCGTCGCGCAGAGAGAGATCGTTGCCTGCGTCGTTATCGTTGGTCCCCAGCAGGCCGGTGGATGCGCCTGAGCAGGGAAACGAGTCCAAGCAGAAACGTTTTCCGTGGGAATCGCATGCTTACGTACGGCTCATAAGTTTATGTACGCCGGTGGAATTTCTGAAGCTTTGGACGTTTTTCAGAGAATATGACTGATAACGCAGAAACTATTTCCACTCACGCTCAGCGGTTTAAATAAGACTTTTTTTGTTCAAACAAACGGGTTTACTCTTTGTAAATCACTAGAAAAAGGTTTTTATGATTTTTGTTTGACAATAAATTGCTTCGGCTAACCACAGAGCATGAGAGAAAATCATTGTATTTTGTGTTCTCATTGAAAATGGATGAAAAAAAACAAAAAAAAACAAACAGAAATTCCACCAGTGTATGTAAACTTATGAGGCCACTGGTAGCCTGTATTAAAAAAACATCATCTTACAGTCTGACATTAAAGCAGACACATTTCCTTCTTAAGCTCATTTAGAACATTTTATATTATGTTCTAAATGATATAAATTATGTTCTATAGATATAATAGATATATTATATCTATTTGTTAAATGTCAGAACAGAGGACATTTTTTTCTGTTTATATAGAAGTTTTTATACACTAAGATATATTGTTTTTGTATATAATTTGTGAAAACCATTATAATGATGTCATGGGTTTATAAGGCGTCTGATAGCCTAATTGATAACATGTTTTAATGTCACACTGTGAGAAAAAAACTTGACTTTTTTTGAAAAAAAAAAAACAATAAATGTAAAAATCAGGTGTCAGCTCCTACCATGTAACCATCCATCCAGGGTGAAGCTGCACAACTCCAGCTGCAGGTCACATGACACTGACTGTCCCTCCTGATTGGACACCTGTACTTTGTTTGAGCCTTTTTTCACACTCAATCCACGGCGGCTGAGGGGTCCATGTGGGACGGCGTCCGTACAGTCAGCTTTCACCTGAGACAGACAGAGTCTCTGTAACCGTCGGCAGCAAATCTGATTAAACACATCGTTCACTTACCGTGCCTGTAAAACGGATTCACCCAATTTGGGTGTTTTGCTTTGGCAAATCAATCACCATCAACAAAATTTGGCCTTTTTTGACAAAATAGAAACAGAAAAACACTCAACAATTAACCTTTTTTTGTAACTTTTTGTGGAAATAAAACAAAACTTTGTTGATGACAACTGATCTGTAAAAGTGATTAAAAAAAAAAAAAAGGTGGGGAAAGACATCCGAGAGGATGAATACATTTCACAGGCGGCGCACAAACCTGGCCGGTGCGCTGAATGTGGACGCTGCTGTTGTCCATGCGTATCAGCAGGGAGCGCTGAGCGTCGGCGCCCAGCAGCAGCGTGAAGGACGGCTCGGTGCGGACGTCCTGGGCGAGGAGCAGCGGACAGGAAACAGGAAGTTCATACAGACGGCCGTCAAACGTCACCACAAACTGATCAGCCACCAGCAACGCCTGGTCTGTAGGAACACAGGGAGGGGAGAGGCAAACACATTACAGGCCACCTATGATGCTTCAGACAAGTTTCTAATGAAATGTGTTCATTGCATTTGTTTCTTTTGTTTTGTTTTTTTTGCAGAAATTCATTCTTAGATTATGAGATTTCACCTGCTCAGTTCTGCTTATTTTCACCTCCTTTCAGAATGAGCTGTTTACGACTCTGTCACTTTAAATCCAATAAACTGCTGCTGGCCTCGCCCCTCCCCCCCCAGGCAAGGTTTACACTTGCACATTAAAGTGGCTGCAGTTATACAAGCGCACATCTTTGAAAAGCAGAAGTGGAACCTCCTGCACAACCAGCGAGAATACAGAAAGTGGTTTGCTAGATGGAAAGTCAACAACACTTGTGTTTTCCAGTAGCCATTGTACAGCGCATACGGCGGTAAAACAGACAGTTGCTTATTTTGTATTTTTAATTCAATATTTGTCGCTTTTCGGCACTGGAAGCGTCTCATTTCGATTCTGGAAAGAAGAGTTCATTGCTGGAAGCATGCAGTTAATATTGCTGGTAACTTGAGATCAAAATAATAGGATTGTAATGTGATTACCAACTTTGTTTACTTTAGTTAGAAACAAACGGTTGGTAGTTTACGTTCATTCGTAGAAGTTGATTTATTCTTTTTTGTTGCGTCCATCATTGTTGCTTTTAGGAAAGAACATTGATTTGAGTACAGTGCAGCACTGAAGCAGATCTGTCTGACGGTTCTTTGATCCATTCACACTCTAGAAGGCGTCAACAGGTGCTCTGGCAGGAGCTGCAGTACGAATTAGTGACACCACCCTGAAATTAGTGTTTCCAGTAAGAACAGTGTTCCCTTCCCTCCACTTGGCCACGTTTGAACACAGCAAAAAAAACACAAACTAATTTGATAACTGTCATGGATTCCAGCTTTGTAGAACGCAGGCCCCTGAGTCTGCAGAGATGCGTTTTATTGGAGGCGAACTGTTTCCATCAGCAGATGTGTTTTGTCAAGAGACAAAGGAGTCGGTGTGTGATTTACAGCCGCTCCTCTCTCTCTGACCGGACAGGTCTGCCAGCGCTGAACTGCACTGAGCTGCGGTCCGAACATTCCGACAGTCCAAAACACGCGTTCCTGTAACGGTTTCGGCGTGAACAAGAATGCTGGCAGGAACTTTGGCAGCTATGTGACGCACGAAACCGTCTCAGAAATCTGTCCAGTCAGATAAAAACGTTGACGAGCAAACGTGGCGCAGAACCCGGAAATGAACTGTGAAAGTATTCAGACCCAAGCCGGCTTCTTAAGCTGCGCCTGGTTTTTAATAAATGAGACTCCATTACGCGTCAGCAATGGCAGACCGTTGACTGAAGTGAAACGAAATGTCTTAAAGAGGGCACATGGATATTAGGTTTAAATAATTCATGATAATTACTGAGTCAGTTAGTATCATATTTGAATAAATTGAGATAAGGCAAAAGATTAAATAAGAACACTTTGTTATATGTACATAAAGTGTTTATGTATTAAGGTGAGTTCCCCCCCCCCCTTGTTTTTAAAATCCGGTTTGAAATAAATACATCAAATAAAAAACTCCTCTCGTGCTTCATGTAACCATAATCTTTGATATGAACCTGTTGAATCTCAACCCTCGAGCATCTTACGTCTGAACGGGCTGTCCATGATTCTCCTCTTGAAGCGATAAAGCTCGGCTGCAGGTCTGACAGAGGCGAGGGCCCTCAGGGGCCCCAGGAGCCACTCCTCCAGCACCGTTTCCAACAGCCTGCCCTCAGCGGCCCTCGACAGGCTGAGACTCAGCAGCGGCACCGACAAAGCGATCGCGCAGTCTCTGAAAGAAACGACAGATAATCTGACCAAGTGGCTCCCTGGACTGAAGGCGTCAGCATGTCGTCTTTATTTGGCCCAGCATTTCAACCGGCTGAGGTCAGCCAGGACTCATTCTGAGAAAACCGGAGGGATACATTCCAGCTCTTACGAGGTCGCACGGTTTCATAAAATCAGGAGCTAACAGAGGTTTAAAGGTGAGCCTGAGTTATGCAGTACCTGCGGCTGAATGTGTAGAGAGAAGCCAGTCGTTTCCTGAGTCCAGACAGAGCCGTGGCCAGCCTGGCCTCGGCCCAGTGGGAGCTCTGCTGGCCCGCCTGAACCAAACACTCACAGTTACTACACTGTACTCATGGTATTTACATGCTTTCATTGACTTTTAGGATTTTTATGAGTCTGCTCTGTTGTGGCACTGATTTATAACCTGCAACAAGAAAAATGTCAAAAAATAAGTCCCAGAAAAAAATGAACTAGCGTTAGTTAAGGTAGTGCCATTTTATAGAACAAATAAGAACGGCAACACTAAAACTTTCATTTTGTACACAACACACCACTGCACTGCAAAAACACACAATCTTACCAAGTAGTTTTGGTCTAATTTCTAGTCCAAATGTCTCGGCTGCAAACCATAGGGTTGTTTTAAGAAAATAATTTCTTAATATTGATGAGAAAGTTCTCCATAGGCAGATTATTTAACTGTTAAGACATTTTTACCTTTTCATAAGTGAATAGTTCTGCCAATTGAACTAGAATTTTCTCATCAATATTAAGGAGATATTTCCTAATAAGTTACTTTTAAGTTAATTTGTCTTATTTCAAGTGTATTAAGTTATTTTCTGCTGAAACTAGACCAAAATTACTTGGTACAATTTTGTGTTTTTGCAGTGTGGAACCGGAAGAAAATTTAAATGTCCCAAATAAAACCCAGAAACAAAAAACAATAACTGAAATAAAAATAATAATAATAAAAAAAGCACACACAGCCAAAACCATGAATGAAATGGATTATGATGCCTCTGGAAACAAAATTGCAGATCTACAAATATCAGAATGTAAACGACCAAGCTCATTTTAATTCAGATGAAGTGATTGCTTCCTGGAACAACCCAGAGACACAAAGACAGGGCCAGGTCCAAACTTGAGGAGGCAAAAACGTTTCTGCTTTCAAACACACAAGACCGACAGTGAAAATGACCAGAGGTTGTCGTTTCCTCACCACTTCCAGAGCGGCTGAGAGGGCGGCGGCGCCTGCTGCTGCCAGGGCTCTGAGGTGAGGGTTCTCCAGCTCAGCAGGCAGGACGTCCAGCAGCCTGCCGGACCACATCTCAGCGGCCTCCCTCCACGCTGCCTCCAGGTTCTGGCCCTTCACGTCCTGGTACACACCAGCCAGGGTCGCCAGCGGCCCTGGACAGGAAGTTCAGACACTGCACTGACGATGTCTTCCTGTCAGTAAGAGGAAGAACTCCGACAGCGGAGACACTCACGCCGCAGCTCCTGCTGCCCCTGCAGCGAGGCCTGCTGGAGCCGATCCAGCAGGTCAGGCAGGCTGCTGGTCAGCGCGCGGCGCAGGGAGCTGCTGAGCCACAGGGTCAGCAGCCCTTTGGAGCCCCGGACCAGCAGGCCCTTGGCATGCTGGGAGACGAGGAGAGGGACGGAGCTCCAGTCCTGCAGCAGCCGCATGTCTGCAGGCTGGAGGACAGGAAGCACAGAGTTAATCACAACACCTGCAGGTCCAGCATGACGTTACTGGGGAAAAAATAAAGCTGCACTATGTAACTTTCAGAAAAAAGAATGTGTTTCATACATATTTGTTAAAGAGGCAGTATGATAGCACAATTAAGTAACTTTGCTACCTTCAGTAATTATCAAAAATATAGTAATTATGCTGAAAGGAAATTCAACATCATAGTTTGGGAACTTGAAATTGGGACTCTGTTTCTTTAAAAACTCTGTTTCTTTTTACTTTATTTCTTCTTATCTTTAACAAGGTTTTACCAGCGTATTTCTCAAGCACAAATTTAAGAATCAGAGCAACACTCTAGGTATGTTTTTGATGAGGGAATAGCATTATAACATAATGTAAAGATCAAAAAGGTCGATTTTACATAATTCTGTCCCTTTAGTAATATCACTATGTCTCAAAATAATCTGTGGGAAAAAAATCAAGCTCCTCTGGATCCTCCCTGTGATCATCTGGCCATCTTCAAAAATACATCACTTCCTGGTCAGCCACGACCAATCAGAGTCGGGAGGAGGGCATTAGCACTGTCAATCACGCTTATGTACGTGCTACTCACATCCTCCCCCTTGCTCTCTGCTACACCGCAACTGATTCACCACAGCAAAACCTGCCGTGAATGCTAAGGCTAGTTACCATGGTCACCTATGAAGGAGGATAAGTTTTTCTGGGACACTAAGTTGTTTCTCCACCATTAGCGCAATTAGCAGCGTGTACATGAGAATGAGTGTCAGTGCTAAAGCGCTCCTCCGGGCTCCGATTGGTTGTTTTTGAGCCATGCATTTCAGAGGAAGAAGCTGGTGGGGCTTCATTCTTTCACAAATTGTTTTTCTCATATTTTTCTGTCGTGACATGGGGAACTTTTAACAAAACAAAACAAAAAAACTTTCATTTTTAAAGTGCAGCTTTAAGGCAGCAGACCTGCTCAGTGGTTTCTTTTAGAAGAAGCTTTAGTGCCTTCCTCCTCTCCAGGAGTTCCTTCTGGATCTCAGAGCTCAGGAAGTGAAATCGCTCCTATGAAACGATGAAGAGGAGCAAACAGAGTGAAGCAGCTCCATACTGGATCACATCTGAAAACGGTAGTTACCTCAACTTCAGTTAATCTCTCCAAGCAGCCACTGGCTGACATCACCAGCCTCTGATTGGCTGTTTTCAGGGACCAGCTTCCCAGAGTCTCAGTCTCTCTGCAGCGTTCTCTTCTCTGCACCTCGGCCTTGAAGCTGTGGTTCATTCCTGCACACACTGCTGCACTGAAGTCCTCACAGAGGCCTGGACCTGCAAAACACACACACACATGTTCATACTTACTCTTTTTAGTTTTCTGGACTCGGTTAGCGGTGATCCTCTGTTTACCGTTCATGTAGCCTGCGGCGGTCCGGAGGCAGCGGCCCCCCAGCGTTCCATTGACCCAGACCTGGTGTCTGCGGTCCAGCGTGGCATGAACCCGGAGGCCGGCCCCGTAGGGCCCCGACAGGCCGCTGCTGCCTAGCAACAAGCTCCAGTTACCCACCACTGACTGGAAAGTTAAAAAAACAAACAAAAAAACACCATTAATAGAAGAAAACAAAGAATAAAAATATTAATTAAGCTTTTAGTTTAACTAAACATGAAGATTTTTACATCTTGCTTGATGATCTGAACAATGTAGGTGAGGAAAAAAGATATATATATATAATTTAACATTTCCAGAGAAGTAACTGTTTTGAAACATCAATCTTTGTGTAATTAATATGTCAGGTTTAAACTCCTATTAAAGACAAATTAAACAAACACAGGAAAGACAAGAGAGTTAGATTCAGATAGAGATGTGCCTTCAGTTACAATCTCCTACCGCTCTTGTGTAAAGTGTTTTAAATGGTGATGGAGTTACTGAAATAAATGGACTTTTCAATAATATTCTAAATGATTATTAAATGGATTTGAATTCACGTTGAACACATTTCTCTCTGTAATTATTAATAAACTGTTTGACTTCCTATGTTAACTTCTCCATTGAATGAATCTGAAATATTAATTTCATTGCAGTTGTTTAAACATGAATGTGTAGTTCAGTTAAAATGTGTTTAATTGTTCAGACAAGAGTCTAGACACCGGGTCTGAATTCAGGACAAGTTTCATTTTGTTTTCCTCCACTGCATCTGGGAGAATAACCTTTCTTTTTTTTTTTTTATAAATCAGTCAATGTTTCCTTAGATGCTCGGTTTTATTGGAGGAATTCCCGCGCTCTGGTTCCAAAGAGACTCACAGATTTACAAGGTGACACAAAAACTCTCCAGAACCGCTGGGAGGAGTTCTGCTGAGAATTAATAGAACTCCTAATACTACTGGGTACAGCCTCCAGTAGTTCATTTCTCATAGTCATATTTTCACCATAAAAACATCACCATTTCAAACTAAATGTTTAGCGAGCAAGCTAACTACGCTACATATTTAATTAGCAAGAGATGTATTTTGTTTACATGCTAAATATTTAGCTATACGTCCAAACTAAATATTTATACAAGTCAAATATATTATTTGACTTGCTATATAGCTAATATTTAATATAATATTTACTTTATATTTATACTAAATAAATATTTTAGCAAGTTAAATATTTAGTTTACAAACTAAATGTTTAATTTGGAGCAAAATATTTAGCATAAAAATGGACTACCATTTTTATCTCTTACTGCTGCTGATTTTTGGCAGTAACTTTAGGAACCACCCTCCGTACTCTGAGAGCATTTGGGCCGTCGGAGTAAAGGGAGCTGAATCCAACGGACATGATCCTTTTTAGATTTTTTTTTGGAACCCATTTATCAAGTGAATAATCAGCAGTGTCTTTACCTCAGTATGGAGAGAGATGTTGGTCCCGTGGGCAGTGGAGGAGTTTGTGAGGCTGAGTGTGAAGCGGGACCAGAGCGGCTGACCCGTCACCGAAACGTTACACTGACTGTAGATCAGCTCCTCTCCTGAGTTCACTCTGTGGGACCCGGACCACCAGAGAGTCTGACACACACACACACACGCACACACGCACACGCGCGCACACGCCCACACACACACACACACGCAGACACACACACACACACACACATACGCACACGCGCACGCGCGCGCACACACACGCACACACAGGGTATGTGGGCATCTTTAGATACGGCCAAATCATTTTAGCAAGAGGATCACTTCCTCTTCCTCTCCTGGTTTCCATGGTTACCTGTGTGAGGACTCACCGGCTGTTCGGGACAAACCCCCAGCTCCACTCTGTGCTCCAAGCGGTCCCTGAGGTTGGTCTGGACTTTGGCCAGGAGCATGTGTGAGTGACAGGGTGCGGGGGACACTCGATCTAGATCCACGTACAGCTGGAGGCCGTGCAATCCCTCAGCACTTTTCTGGAGGAAAACAAAAAAACAAAAGAGGAACTTCTTCCATTTAAAATCATCCTGAGCTTAAACGGTCTCTCCGCTAACGGAGAAGCAGAGTACTACCTGGTATGTCAGGCCCTGCCTGAAACTCTTGTTGTGCCATGTCACCTCTGCAGTCTGTGAATACAGGTTTCCGCGGTAACCCATCGATACGGAGCCCTTTCCAGAAGACACGGCCATCTGCAACAACAGACATGACCTTCACGCTCCTACAAAACTGCATCCCCTCCTGCCCTGACCTTTGACCCCGCAGAAATCCACAGACCCGCTTGGCTGAAAGCAGAACGCACGCCCGGCCCACACTGGAGCCCAGTTTGTTCAGGGTGAGAGAAATGTTGACTGGAACGGCACCGTTCCAGGACAAATGGCTCTGCAGAACACACACACACGCACACACACACACACACACAATTACTACCTGGATGGCTGTCTTACACACACAATCAGACTTTTTCCATCTCTTTACTATAACAGTGTATCAGGGCCATTGTAGTTAAGGAAAAAAAAGAGTAAATTTCTAGCAAAAAAAAGAGAAAATTTCTAGAAAAAAACCAGAATCTCTTTGAGTTTGAAAATTGAAAGATTTGCTAGAAAAAAATCTGAAATTTTTTTTCTAAGTTCCAAAGCCAAAAACCCATTGTTTTTGGCTTTGGAAACAATGGGTTTCCAAAGCCAAAGCTTTCCAAACAGAAAAAACCGTGTTGTGAGACCAAACCACCTGTCGCCTCCCGCGACAGGTGGTTTGGTTCTTCAACGCACTTCCACCTTGTTTGTCTGAGTAAATACACATACTTTATTTCTCCCAAAAATATGGACAAAGCAATAAGTAAAGACCTCTTGATCTAAACAAAGGTTTTCATCTAAACCTCTGTTGAGATGAAAACAAATGTTATCTTAATCTGAATTTGCAAGTTGAAAAAGTGGTCAAACATAATTATTTTTACGAGTTCATAATCACTTAAATTACTGGGAGGGTCTAAAAATGACCAAGATAATATAAACAATTCCAAAAATAAAAAATAGTTACAGATTGTGGTTCTAAACTAACACATATTCAAACTGCCACCCAAAAATTAATTTATTGTTCTTACAATTTACAAAAATTCCACATAAAAATGGCCACAACAGAGTTTTTGTGTGAAAATGTACAACTTTTTTTCTATCTACAACGGACGTTATACACAGTCACACTAAAAAAGCTAAATCATTTCTGTTGTAACAATAAACTGGACACACAATCATTTTAATGATGCCTATCACCTTATACCAAAATAATTTGTAAATAATTTTAGTTTTATTCAAGGCCACAAAAACATGCTACAACAGCGCCACCACAGGCAAGGAGGGGAACAGGTTTTCCAAAGGGATTGACTGGTTTGATTCAGTGCAGTGTGAAAGAAAACCACCGCAGCTGGAAATTCAACAAATGTTACAATTGTCTACCTATTTTAACTTGGAGGATTTTTAGATCAGAGAAAATTTGACTTTCGTTCATTTTAAGCGTATTGTCATTAACAGTCTGATGAAATTAATATGTTATTATTATATTTTGGACACAGAATGATTTCAAGGGCTGGAAAATGGCCCTACTCTACACACCCCTGGTTTAGAGTATCACTTCTAAGTGGATGGACTCTAATGGAGCAACAAAAAGCACCGTGTTGTGAGACTGAGCGCAGTGTGTGGAGTGTGTGTACCTGCAGCCTGCTGCTGCTCTTGCTGGGTGAGCGGAGTGACAGAGTGTGCAGAGACAGCTGGCTCAGCGCCGAGCAGAAGGGATGCTTCAGCTCCAGCTTCGTCTCGTTTGTCTCCTCAGAGTGACTCCATGACCTGAGGATGTGCGCCTGCGCAAAAAACATAATAATAATACAAATTTAAAAAAAAAAGAAAACAATGACCTTTAAACACTTTATGACGTTCTGGAAGAGATAGAAAAAGAAAACGAAGTTGAAAGAATTCTCCACCTCAGCATCCAGACCGAAACTGGAAGAAAAATATATGCTTTCCATATAGACACATCGATATATGCTTCCGGTTTATTATTTTCCTTACAGATGCATTTCAGAAGAGAAGCTTTTGTCTTAAGGTGTGTTTTTCTTTCCACCGGGGTTGGGACACTTTGTTCTGTCTCACCTGCTCCAGACGTCCCTGTGTCTTCCAGCCCAGTGAAACGCTGTCCAGTCGGCTGTGGAAGGAGCTCTCATGCACCAACTCCAGACTGCTCAAACGGGGGAGGCCGCTGACCTGGACTGATGGGAAGAACAATAAAGAAACTAAAAATCTCATCCAGCTGCATCCCTCTAGAAGCGTGCAGAGACTATATGTAAGCAGGTACGGTTAGGACAAGGATTAGGAACAGGACACTAAACAGAACAGAGACAAAGATTGATTGAGAAAATTACAGAGTAGTCCTTTGGGAGCACGCAGCAATTGTTCTTCGAGAGAACAATTTTACGCATTACTGCCAAGAAAGCACAAGAGCAAACATTTAGACAGCATCCAGCTTCAGCCAGAAAGGAGATGAGAGAACTTCGGAGAAACCGACTCTCCACACCCAAACTGGAGAAAGGAGGGTGAGCCAAAAACAAGACAATCGTTTCCAGAAAGGCTCACAGAAGTTTGAGCTGCCAGCGGAGTGTGACCAGACGACAATAAAAAGCATTTGAATAGCAGTATTACTGAAGAATAAAAAAAACCCAACACCTTAAAGAAGAGTATCAGAATATTGTTGAAAGAAACCAAATTGAATCGAAACTAACATATTATATAGATGGGAAATATCTGAAGCCTTAGATTCTTTCATGGTGATTATGACTTACAGATAACAGAAAACCAAGATTCAGCATCTCAGAAAATACTACAATAAAAAAAAAATTAAATAATTGCAAACTAATGTCTAATTTACTCCTGCGCCTCCAAACGGTCTCCCACTATGGACCAGCAGGACAAGCGTTCACAAGATAGTCAAAAACACTCCACAAAAATACTGTCAATTCTTGAAGAAGCTGGATGTTTACAGAGTTGTATCTCCAAGAATATTTATAGAAAGCTGAGTGGAAGGAAAAAGTGTAATTTCCTGTGAGACTGAATTTTCGGCGGGGTGGGGGGGGTTGCCATTTGTAAAACATAATTATCACAATGACAAGAAATAAAGGTTTGAAATAATTTGTGTGTTGTCTATTTAATGTGAGTTTCAGTTTCTGAAATGAGTGACAAAAAAATATATTTTTTGTTTTATTAACATGCTTGTGCCTGTACTTTCTCCATACACTGTAAATACAAATCGAGGGGCAAACTCATTCTCCAAAACAAATACCATTAAAGGTATTGACTTTGATGGTATTTGATGGTATTGAATACAAATTGTATTGAAAATCCATGCATCCATCACCAACAGTCTTTTAGTACTTTTTGTTTGTTGGTCATTAAAAATGCCAATATTTTGCGAGATTTGCAATTGCAGCTTCAGAAAAACAGAAAAAAAAAAAAAAAAAAGTCTATGGACATGTTTACGGTGAACTGTACATGAGGCTGTGTAAAGTGTGTGTGTTGGTGTTTACCCTTCAGAGTGCGGTTGCCCGGCTCAAAGTCCAGACCCGGAGCAGCCGAGTGCAGAGCAGACAAGCTGAATTGATGGCTGCCCCATACGGTGGCCTGCTGGATCAGGTGGCGCCACCTTCTGGCCTCATACATGGTACTAATGGTGACAAGCCTGGGCACAGGCTGCAGCTAACACACAAACACACTTACATGTTCTGTAGGAGAAGCTAATCAAAATAATTCAAATCATTTTTCTTGACGATAGACAAACTTATAAACTTATAGGACAATGCAATCTGAAGATAGAAAGATTTCCACAGAGTGAACTGATAAGTTTATCTTGGTGGTACCTGTGGGAAGGAGTGTGTGACCTCCACAGTCTGCCTGTAGCTGCCCTCCATGGCCGCCAGCACCCCCAGAGCCCACAGCTTCCTCCTGCCTGACAACACCTCCACCAGCGCTGCCATGGTGGACTGGGACTGGTTCAACTGGGACGGGAATGAGAATCTTAAGGGGCAGGCAACTCTATTTCAAATGTAAAGATGTGGAAGTCGGACCCTCTGCCTGGCTGAAACATAGTGAACCCACCTGAGAACGGAGGTGGAGCTGGGGGGGCAGGTATGGCAGCAGCTGGGGGGCGCTGTGGACCACGTTCACCATCAGTTCCTTGCTAGATATCACAACAAAGGTCAGCTATGGGTATTCTTATTATTAGTAATTCACATTACATTCAGATCACCTGGCATTTTTTCTAGTTTTTTTTTTCATAAATTTGAATGTTTCAATGTTTTAATACAAACTGTATAAAATTTGGCCCAGTTCAGTGTTTCTTTTATATAATAAATGTTCTATATTATTGATTTGCATTTTTCACAAGCCTTTCAAATTCAATAAATCTACCAGTGTCATTTTAATAAACTCAAAATAATAGCAGAAGAGCATGTTTATAGACTGCCCCCTAATGGCCACTGAGAACACAGAGACTGTTGTGTGCTTTGAGTCTGGTTGAGTCCAGTTTAGTTCCACTGTAATTAAACTCTAAGTCGTTTTCCCTAGAAGGTCTGGTTCTGGGACTAAAAAAATAAGACATTGGGCAAAAAAAAAAAAAAATTAAATTAAATTAACATCATTATTGCTGCCAATTCTTGACACTCCTATATCAGTAGTTTTTTTTTTTTTTTTTTTTTTTACATAATCAGCTAGTAGAGCACAAAATGAAGGGGTTAATAGCAAACCCTTTTAATCCGAATAAGTTTAAAAAGTAACAGTTAAAACATGAAAAAAAATTGATTTGCCTGCCAGTCATAGAAATGTTTTTCCTTTAATTTGAGATGCACTGCGTAATTTAGTCAAACAAGTGTTGACTTTATTCTAAACAGATGACATCAGCAGGTGGTTGTGATCAAAGTGAGTGGAACGGAGCAAAGATCCTCCTTTTGACTACAGCAGTTGGAAGATGTTTGGACATCACTCCCTCCAAGCAGGAAGCCCATTTTGGAGCCGACTGGCGGCTCTAATCTGAAGGCAACGTCTTGCTGCAGTTGTGCAATTTAAAACATATCCTAAGACAAAAAGGGACTAAAAATGGCAGAATAAGAAAACTGCTGCAAAAATAATGAAAAACTCTCGTTTTAAACTTTGTTGCACAAACTAAAAATAGAAGGCCATATGGGACATATGAAATGCCTATGAAATGCCTATGAAATGCCTATGTCGGATAGTTTATTTCTAAAGGAAGCCTGATGCAGGTTTGCTGTGTATCAGCTGTGATCAGAATCGGACGATTTTACGTTTGTAGGTTGTGATCTGTGAATGTCTGGAAAATTCTGATCGGTAACTGCAGCATAAGCAGTGCTGCCAGGTCATGCTGATGACAATCCTCTTCGGTGTGGACGTTTTTAGTGAGTGAAGAAGACTCGGTTAGCTGTATTCAGGATCGGCGAGCTGCCTTTGGATTTATTTAAGTCAGAAGAAGCACAATCGCACATCCCAGGTAATTTGCGCCTGACTCACCCTAATAGCAAGAAGATGTTAAATACGTAAGAGCTAAAAACTGCAGAAGCTAATCCAAATTATACCCTACAATTTAAAGCAGTGAAATCTTAATTAAGATAATGTGCCTGGTTTATTTCGGGTCTAGACGTGTCTTACTATGGGGCACTCGCTAGAGTTGTGCGTTTTAAATATAGAATGTCTTTCGCAATATACTGAGTGATTCGCGTGTGGCTTTAGGACTATCACTGCTACTTGAATTTATTGTTGTATGCATATTACTATTATTTACTTATTTTACATTTTTGATGTGTGCAGTGCTGGGGAAAAAAAGAGTCCCCCAGCCCCACACTTCAGGGATCAATAAAGTACTAAATCATCTTGGGATTGTTCGGGTCAGGATGAATTTTTTTTAGGCCTAATCTAAACTCTAATTTTAGGCCATTTTTTTAAGAAATAAAAAATAGTCTAAGGAACAAAGTATTTTGTTATTTATTTACAGTTTTTAAAGAGAAATCAGAGCTGGCGATTGGAAATCAGCTATAAAATCTTTGAGCACTATCAGTACCTGGGAGTGGAGGTGTGTCCTTGGACAATGAGTGCAAATGAAGAGCTGAGCTCAGGGTTGACGGCCATGGAGGCCCTCAGCAGGGACTCCGTCAGTCTCCCCCAGCCCTCCACCTGAAACCAGTGAGAGGTCGTTAGTAGGGAGGAGCAGCGCTGTGGGAACTTCCTTCTACATGCTGACCTCGTTACACCTGGAAGGCAGGGCTAGCTTCTCCTCGCTCAGCGTGCCTCAGTGTGAACCGGGCCTCCTTGGTACCACCACGCGTCCCCCAGGCCCCAGCCTCCCCCTCCACCTGGAACCTCCAGTCCTGGCGGTGGACGTCTAATGACGCGCTTCTTAAAGGACCTGAAGACGGTTGCAGAAGAAAAGGCTAGTTAGTGCAATGCATCTTGGGATTTTTCTGGCCCTGAATTTATGAAAACTACAATACAGATTATTTATGGCTCGGAAAAAGCAGTCAAAATTAGCAATACAAATGGAAGGACAACAGCGACAACTGCTGGTCAAACTATTATTGTATTTTGCGGGTAGAGACAATAAAGCAAGAAATGTGTAAATTAATACCTTAAACTACGGAGGGTCAAACTCATTTTCATTTAAGGTCACATCAAGCATTACGATGAAACTCTGAAAATTTCCAAAAGCTGAAAATGTTTGACTTTTAAAACTCAAAATTTCCACGTTTTTTTTTCTAGAAAATTCCTGAGATTAGTCTAAAAATTTCTGAGATTTTTGGCTGGAATGTACTCCCTCTGTTTTTTATCTGTGATGGCTCTAATGTGGTGTATAAAACAACTTCCGAGCATAGAAAATGTTTTTCTGTGGTGCAGATATATATTACTACGCTGTGACCCAATCAGTCAACATGCCAAACATTTCCTGGGTTGCAGGCAGAGGGTACGGGACAAAGGGAGTGAGCAAATTTCCTGAGGTGACCTATGACCCTGTGAGAACTGGCTCCAGTTCTGGTTAACAATACTTTCAGTTGCCTTCATCCTTTGCCCTCAGAGAAAACAGAAGTGCAACTAATTTCTAAACTGAGTCAAATTTGAAGAAGTGAAATGACACAATGTCTTGACCTTTGAACTGCACAGTTATGAAAGAGTCCAGCTTGTGTTGTGTCCGTGTTTGATTGAGAGCAGCAGGAGAGAATGAGAGGAGCCCAGCCAGGCGGCCCGCAGCTTCGCTGACATTCAGCCCGTACGTGAGCAGCTTGCGTCCGTCCACACTGAGCTCAGCCCTGGACCGGAGCTCAGACAACGTTCCCTTCATGGAGCAAAGGCCCTGGGAGAGAAAACACAAGTACATCTCAGTACCAACACATCTGCTGCTTATCACTATTAACAAGGACGGCTGGTATAAGTGGGCTAGTAGGGCTAAGCCCCCCCTGACATTTACAATAATGTTGTTAAAATAAACTTAAAAATAAATACATATTATAAATAATGGATAAGGGTTAGGATAGGGTATATAAATAATAATCACCTTTTGTTAAATTTTCAAGCCGCCAGGGCTTCTGACAGCCCCATTCAGTGTTACTGTGTGTTATGGCTCAGAATGATGGACAGGAGTCTAGTCACGCCGCCTCAGTTTGCAGCTCATTTTGGCTAATTTTGGTCCCCCCAGGGCCACAGCATTCATCCAATCAGGATAGACTTTACTTGAGCTCGAGTGTGCGTGGACATGGCTCAGCCTTTTTGTGTCCCAGAAAAGTCGTTGGAGTGAGTTTTTCTTTAAATAAGATAAGCGTAATTTAAAAACATGTTGTATCTTGTTTTGTTTCATCAGCATTTTATCAGTGTTGGGGAATTAATTTGGACAACTGCAGAGGCTCTATGCAATTGGTCTTTTGTATGTTTCCACGGTTCTTTTTTTTATAGCAGATTTTCTCCTTATTTTTCAAATTGGATGGATCGCTCATTGGAATTAAAAAAAGAAAAAAATCTATCTATCTATCTATCAATGTATCTATCTATATCTATCTATCTATCTATCTATCTATCTATCTATCTATCTATCTAT
>VMRN01000048.1:2209951-2248128 GCA_010277015.1 Poeciliopsis turrubarensis
ATCTATCTATCTATCTATCTATCTATCTATCTATCTATCTATCTATCGATATAGAGAGAGAGTTTTTGTCTATTAATAATAATTAGCAATAAAAGCATGTCAACACAAAGCATACCGATATTCTCAGGGGCAGGCCTCGGCGGTGAAGCCATGACGAATCGTGCCACAGGGTTCCCCTCACTTCTTTGAGTTCAGGAATCGTCTTCAGGTGCAGTCTGAGTCCTGACCTCTGAGCTCCACACTGAGACTCCAGGCTTAGGATCCGTCCTTCAGCAGAACCAAGTTCTACCTGGAACATACAACCCGAGCTCAGTGGCCCTGCTCCCAGAGCCAAGCCATTGTTTTTACGGTGTGAAAACCAAGCCAACCTGGACGCTGTTGCTTCCAGGGACTCCCAGCTTGTCCAGATAATTCACCGCATGTTTTAGCTCACTCTGCACCCTCACAGTCTCAGATGTCCTTTCCATTTTCAGCTCTTGAGAAAACTGGAAAAAGAAAAAAAAAAACTACATGTAGACTCACAGCAAAAAATAAATTACACCCATTTCAAGTTTGGGTTTTATGAATTGTGACGGTAGAAATAGTTTTGTCTTTAACAGGTTCTAAAAATAACCATTTCAAATCAAAACGGACAGAAAAGGACGACAGATTCTTATTTGGTAATGATAAAGGGAAAACATGTTTACAGTTTTCCAATGAAAAAAACAACACACCAACTTTTGCAGAAATAACTCTAAAAAGTAGTTTTCTTAAAGGCATTTTCAGGTCTCACATCATTGAGGAGAAATTTTAACCAACACTTCTTTACCCCATTAATCTCATTCCTTTAGTTTATTAGGATTTGCAGGTATTTAATTCATCAGAGCTTTCTGAAGGTCTCATCTCAGCATTTGAATTTGAATGACTTGACGTAGTTTTATACTTTTTTGTTTTCTTTTTTCTTTGGTTTGCTGTTTTGTTGTATTTCCTTCTGATTCACATAAAGCACTTTGACCTGCCTTGTTGCTACATAAATAAAATTACCTTGCCCCCGTGGAGAAATCCTGACAATATTTCTCCATAATCCAGTTTTAATGGATTATAAACATTATTAATTGGAAATCCTCAAGACAACAATAAATCAAAATCCAATAAGAAATGAATCACGATATGATTAATGTCCACCATCACTTCATATACATGCTGAAAATGTTTCAGTTCTGGATCTGGACAGAGCTCTGGTTAAATGAGGGAACACGTTACCTCAGAGTTTATCTGATTGCTGTTCTTACCCGCTGATCTTCTGCTCTGCCATTGACCGTAAAAGAGCGTGAACCATTGTTGTGACTCTCACAGTTTACTGCCAGAGACACATTCGCAGACAGGCCCAGTTTCTTCAGCAGGGGGACGGAATGGTTCAGATGTAGAGATGCTTCCCTGTGAGCCTGCAGAAGGAGAAACGCACAATAAGTCGTCTTTGTGTCAGACGAGTTGATTTGAAACATCAGTTCAGTTCTGTTTTCAAACCTCAGTTTGTCCTGCAGACAGCACGGTGTGCAACTCTTTGCCATCTACAACCATGAAGATGTGGGAGGAAACAGAAGCTGGTGAGATCAGCAGAGAGCCTGAAGCCTGCATGATGTTTGGACTGAACCACTCCTTTAGAAGCAGGAAAACATCAGTTACTGAAGTGATCATGCTGAAGTGATGCGCTCTGTGTAACGAATCTATTGCATGTCACCCGTACCTGAATTACAGAGCAGTTATTGTGGTATAGCAGTGACACCTGCAGGCCAGGACGTGACATTACATCTCCTCGGGCTCTGAGGCGGCATTCCTCCGTCTGAACAAGAATTTCTGCAGCATGTAATCCAGAGCTGCTGAATATCAGTGTGCTGCTGTTAGGCAAAGTGGTAAGGGGAGAACTGTCACGGTCCAACACGCCCTCAACTCTCAGCTCTGACCCGGGTTCAGCATCCAGCCTGAGGAACGCTCTCCTGCCCTGCAGACCAGTCTCCATCACAGCTGTCCACACACCCCCAGGGTGCTCCCACACTGAGCCGTTCACATGAACCTGTTGGGTCACACATCCAGCTGTCACTGTGACCCAAACTGGTGCTGAACTAAACATGTTAAACTCAGGATATCTGGATTCCTTACAGCAGGGGTGTCCAAACTGTTTACATCATTATGACATGATGTAAAGCTCAAAAAAGTCACTTTCACATAATACTGCTCCTTTAAAAGGAACACTTTTTGTTTCAATTAACATTTTTGTGACAATTTGTGCGTCGTAAGTTTGTTCTTATTAAAAAAAACCACCTGCAGAGGGATGGGGGAAATAATAATTCATGGGCCGAACTAAACCATTCCAGGGGCTGCAAATGGCCCCTTGCCCATACTTTGGACACCCCTGCCTTATAGATTCCTCTCTTCCCCGGTCTTTGCCTTTAGCTGCTCATATAAACATGACAGAGTAAAAACGAGACATCCAGCTGGATGAAACGTGGAGCAAAGTTGTACCTGTAACCCAGGGCAGTCTGTCTCCCAGGCCCAAAGCCGGCGTCCCGTTCCTCCGTCCTGAGCGATTCTCCTGGCTCTAATCCTACATGTCCCAACGTCAACAGTCACGGCTCCACCCTGGTCCAAACCCTCCAGAGCCGAAGCCTCCACGCTGATCATCTGCGGCAGACCTCGGCTCTTTAGCCCAGAGAACGACTGACTGACGCTCCCGAAGAGATACGGAGTCACACAGGACCAACTTAGCTCTAAAGACGCATCCTCATCGTCCACCCTTAGAGAGGATGACACGGTCAGCTGGCAGGGAGCCACCGACAAGAGGCCCCGAAGGGCCAGAGACTGAGGGAGGTCCCACCCCTACGCCATAAACAGTGGGAGAAGCATCATGCTGTGGGCTGTTAGAGGCAGTCTGTCTGCTGATAGCTTTATACACTTGTAAGATTAGGAGGGGATGAATAATTATTTGTTAAAAGTTGCTGAACAATAGTTTAGCAATCAGAAGGAACAGTTTGATTGAGAGGAAATATGATGACGAGTGACTGTTATGAAGGTAGATATATAAATGGCTCAATAAATATAGTTGACACTTAAACACTTAAAATACATCAAATTATTTTTAGAAATGATAACTTTACCTTGCGTTTTATAATTTAATTGACCTTCATTTTTTCATGTTTTCACCAACAAATAAGATATTTAAAGTACATAATACAAATTTTACTGTCAAAACCTTCCAACCTTTGACACTCACAACATTTCTAAAACAAAGAAATTTGACTTTTGAAATTCAGAAATGTCAAAAAAAAAATCTAGGAATTTTTTTCCTACTCTCACAACTCAATCTCACAAATTTCAACTTATGAAACTCAGAAATGTCCTTGTTATTTTTTCTAAGACGTGTCAGAGATTAACTTTTTTGGCAGAAATTTAGTTTTTTTTTTCTTCATCTCCAATGGCTCTAACACACTGTCGTAAATACATGCCAGCAGTTAAATGAAAACATTTCTTATCTTCCTTATTTTAAGAAAAAGTATTTCATTGTTAACTGTGATGTTTTAACAGCGATTTGTTTTGTCCATGCTGTTACCTGAAGCAGAGGACAGTGGCTTCTCACATTCACAGTGAGCGACCGGGGGCCGTCTGCTGCTGCCTGCGGAGCGGCTGAGTCACCCACGCTGCCCCGGAGGTAGCAGCGTCCCAGCTCCAGGGTAGCAGTCACCTGAGGCAGACGTCCACCTGACACATTCAGAGGCAGCGCTGCGCTGCTGGGAAATCTGAGCGATTTTACCGCACTGATGAAGTGCAGAACGGACGCACGCAGACTGCGATGAGGATCGCAGGTTACAGACAGACTGACGGAACCTTTCTGCTCCCCTCCAGCATGGAGATCTGCTCTGAGGTTTGTGTCACATCCTGAATGGGAGACGGAGATGTTGGCTGAGGCCTGTGGACCAATGAGAGTCTGCAGGAGGAAAAGAAAATGACACTATAATAGCAGACTAATAGAAAATGTTTTTTTTGCTGTGAGTTTCTTAAATTCATTTTCCTGTACAAATTTAAACTGCTGGGGTAAACTATCCTCCATGTCTGCTTAAATGCTGAGAGTGCCAGTCAGAGTTTTATACCCACTCCTCATCAGCATGAATGGCGTATAAATTTTAAGCTTTTTCATCATGTCTTCCTTCCTCCAAGGTTGAAGGATGATACAACAAAAACTTTACAGTAAGAACGAGGTGAGTAAGTTGGAATTTACAGTGGATTTAATTTAATCCACACAAAAGCAGATTTTTAAATAGAGCCTTAAATATACACAGTTAAATCTGAAATTATCCACACTCATGGCAGATTCAAGATGAAAGTTCATTTTACCAACAAATTTCTTTTGACTGGAAGTGATGTTAATGTCTCAGAGTATATGTATTTATGTTTGTAATTATTTTACTTTGCCTTATAGCAATATTTGACACCTTGAAATTGCCCTCTGTCTTTTTAAGAAGCTCCAACCGTTTTTTTACACTCCCCCTTTCAGCACGTCATCACATCAACGTTTCTCCATGATGCCGATTACACCTGTTCTTAGGAGCTCAGCAGCTCAGGAGCCTAATAAGTGGATGTAAACCTCTGACCTGCTCTAAGCTGTTGCAACCATGACTGTGGGCTATTTAAAGGGCCACGTTATTGAACAGAAAAATGGCAATGCAGCGTCGTTTCCATTATCCATAACAAAACATAACGGTCAGAAAGGCAGGAACCATCTTTCAGAAAAGATGGTTTATTTGATTTCTCTCTGAAGGGAAACAAGTTCTCTGGTCCCTTGTTTCCTCGCTAACCTTCAGAAGGAAGCATCTCTGATGGGCAAAAAGCATCCACTTGCTCTCCTTTTCTTCTTCCTGGTGTCTGTTTGCCAAGAGAAGCAGTTGGCACGCATCACTCTCCATCTCAGCCTGGGCTTGACGCGGTGTGGCGGACGCGGTCACGGTGAGGAGCCACTGTGGCTTCAGCTTCTGCAGAAAGCTAGCTGAGAAAGACGTGAAGAGTTTCCAAGCGGCGGTGCGGTTAGTCTGTGCAGATTCGTCGTTGATGAGCAATATTGCTCTTCCAGAGAAGGAAGAATGGTGGAGCTGACCCGATCCTTGGAAATCCACTTTGTTTGGGATGAGAGTGCCACTGGGGTTCCATCCTACCTCAACCATGTGCTCCTTTGCTAGCATGGACTGAAACGATTTGAGAAAACCTTGCTGGTCCTCGTAGCTCAGGAATCCCTTCAGACCATTGCTCCCTGTTTCTCCATGTAAGACTAAAGACGTTTTGTTTTGTAAGGGACCCAGAATATTCTCAACCTGCACCCGGACCACTCTCCCCACCTCTGTGCATCGGATAGCAGCCAACAGGTAGGAAGTAGCAGAGTTCCAGGAAACACTCGCTTCTGCTCTAACGTCACACAGTCGTTTCATCTTCACACGGCCCGTCACTACAGCTTTTTGTGTATCACTATGAATCCCATATTGAAACAGTCCATGCCAAGCATACAGTTTGAGAGACTCCACTCTGAGTCCTGCTCTCAGATCTGCTCTCCAAGGCCCTGCCACCATCCCAGTCCCCAAAACCCAACTCTGGGGGACAGGCCGAAGGAAGAGCCTAACGGCAGATTTGTTGGGCAGCCCTAAATATGTCAGGAAGTGCAGAGAAGAATGACTCAGGTTGGCTCTAAGTTCCTTCTGGCCATCGGAACGGTAGCAACCTTTGGCTTGGAGCCACAGACTAACATGGATAAGCGACAGGCCATAGCAGAGACCGCGGTGCGGTCTGTTGGAGCGAACGGCTTGTACCTCCACTGGCCGGTTTGCCACGTTTCCAAAGCAGTGGGCCGAGAGTCGGTCTTCAGTGGAGACTCCTGTGCAGTTCATCTGCGAAAACAAAACAACTTTTGGTAAAATTTGCAATTGCAATTGCTCTGTGGGCCAGGCTACATCTTGTAGCCACTCCTTTTTGAAGTTGACCATCTACTTTCTGGCATGCCTCTTAATTTCATGGTGGGGTCTAAGTGCCGTGTGAAGGAAGGCTCTGTCATTATAAGAAAAAAATAATATTTTCCAGGGTAAAAAAAACATTTTTCAAAGAAATCATTAATGTATATCGAAATAATGTAAAATGCACCTGTAAAGAATTGGGGATGTGACCCTGGAGTAGCTTCATGTGTTGCCACAGCATCACGACCAAAGCAGACGTCTTATTTTCTGACCCCACGCTGAAAAACATCTCTGCTGTTCTCTCGTCTTCCACGCTAAGAACCAGACTTATGTCAAATCCTCCTGTTTCTAACTGAAGAGAAAAAACATAACAGACATGTTAGCATGGGTATAAACATTGTGAGAGAGATGATTTCTTAATGCATTCTAGTTCAAGTAATCTCAAAGACAAAGTTCACAGGCCTCCTGCACCTGGTGCTGTGCTGTGGCTTGGAATGAGCCTGGCAGGCCTCTTGTTTTCAGGGCTTTGACTTGATGTTGGAACCTGGAGAAGTAGTGCCACCGCTGGTCTGTTCTGTCTCTGAGGAACTCAGCTCTGACATGCTCTGCTCCAGCCTGCAGCATTACAAGGACAGACTGTCCAAATTCGTCCTGGGTCCACTTCACCTTAGCACTGCTGTCACCAGGAACGCCTGCAACCACAACCTCAGTTAGTTAACAGATACATAAACGCATGTGTTTATGTACTGAGTTATGATTAGAGATGCACTGAGCTAATCAGTTCCTCCAGGATTTTGCTGTTGTGTTTATTTGCAATCAAAATCACTGATTTTGTGTTGCTACTTTAGAAATATTTTTATTCTTTAAAGAACTGAAATAACTCCAATTTTGTTATATGCTACATTCCTCAGACAATAACTTGACATCAAGACTGAGGCAGTGCAGCATAAGTAGGAAATACTGCCACCTGCAGGTAGGAGTTAGAAGTCACTTAAACTGAATGTGTTTGAACGTTTTGTAGAAAATCTTCAACAAACTCACAATTATGCAGTAATGTGAGAAAATCTGAGGACTTTCATGTTGATTTTGCAAAAATTTCTGCAATTAAAGAATTGCAAAAAACTGGAAGAACTGGCTAATGATCGGAATGGGAAGATTTCAAACTCCCTGAATGATAACTTGAACAATTATTGGAACCAAACACTGGAGACGAAAGCAACTTTTCAAAAGAAAACTGCATTTTCTGCAACATGCAGAGACATGTCTGCACTTTATTCAGGCTCTGAGAGAGTGGAAGACAATCATGGAAGCCTAAATGTTTGGACTTTTGCAGCCAGGTCGCATATCTTTTGGGAGGCCCAAAGGCTCTGCATTTTCCAGGGAATTTTAAAATAAAAACCCTGATTTACAGCAACAGCTCTCACTGAGACTGCACGGTCTCCTTATAATAAACAATATCTTAAAAACTTCTCTTATATTCTGGACATTCTTACATTACAGGTCTTAAAGAAAATCTATCGAGCACACCTGTGGTGTTGAGCTGGTGGAAAGAGTGAGAAAGCTGAACAGAGAGCTGTCCGTTTCCCCGGTTCTCCAGGTGGTGGGTAACATTAGCACACAGGTTCTGGAGTCCAGACCGAACACAGAGCCGGGCCTGTGTCCGCTGGTAGTCACCTCCCATCGTTCCTTCTCCTTTGACCAGACCTTCTGCAGCATCCAGCTCATGTCTCAGTTCTATGCTGTGTACAGCTTCCATCACCTTAACCCCCAGGTGACCTGCAGCAACAGGCACAGAGCTAAAAGTAACAGGATTTGTGGGGATGGTTCTCAAGTAAAAATGGCACAAATCAGGTAGTGTACCAAGACATTCTACTGTATACAGTTCTGTTCAAAATTGTTCGTGCCCTTTGAACCTTTCGTCCCATTTTACACTCCAACCACAAACTTCTACATATTTTATTTCAAAATTTAACCGATACCCTTTAAAGGGTTGGTATTAGCAATTTTCCATTTTGTAGCCAAATCACGTTACCTTGTTGCCTTTAGTTGTTATAAAAAATGCTGTATATATCAAACATGACTTAAAACACAATTAAACTTCCCAATTTGACACCTTGAAATTGGGCCACTTTATCTTTAAGAAGCTCCTACTTTTTCCAACACTACACCATCACAACAGTGCCTCTCATTATGCCATTTACAGCCTTTTTTAAGAGTGCTGGCCTGAGAAGTAGCTCCTATAATGTGCTCAGCAATTGCACCAGCACCAAATGTTTGCTAATTGCTGTTGGCTAGTCTGGAGGAGTGAGGGGAAGAGCTTTGAGGAAATAGGTGGCACTTCATTGGAGCAAGAGTTTAGGCACTCCGCATGGTGGCCATGGGAAACTCAAGGATTTTTCAAACATGCATAAAAGAATCAAGGCAACACTGCACATATGTTTTTGAAGAGGGAATAACATTAAAACATAATGTAAAACTCAAGAGAGTTGATTTTACATAATACTGTCTCTCTAATTAATTCAAATGAGCCAATTTCTTAAATTTTTTTCCTTCCTCTTTACACTATTTTGTGTTTCTGTGTTGGATAAAAATACCTCATGGTTTGTGTTTTATGGTGACAATATGTGGAAGTGCTAACAGGGGACAAATACTTTCCCAATGACCGAAAAGCACCTTCTGTTAAAGTATCAGAGCCCTCTAACACTCCGTTCAGACCCAGGACTGAGGGCAGAGCCTTCAATATGGACATGGAATGATGAACATTCCCCGACAAAGCCAGTCGGAGAACCTGGGAGTTTATCCGTGACCCTTCGACCTGGACCAGCAGCGCCTCCCGACCCTGTGTGACAGAGCCACGCAGAGCCACCCTGGAGGAGAACAAGCAAGTGAGGAAATAAAAACTATTACAGATCTATGAAACATTTTCTCAGACACACAGACAATGGCAAACCAACCTGTCTGCTGACACGTTGGCTGCCATGTTCAGTTGCAGGGCGCTGATTGACGGAAGGAGGTTCTGGGACAGATCCAGGTCCAGTCTCACTGCTCTGTCTGGATTCTGGAGCCGGTGGAACATCTGACCAGTCACAGTCACCCTGCTCTTCTCATTTGCTCGCACACACAATGAACTGCTCCTTTTGCCAGTCTCTGAAGCGTCTACAGCAGCTTTCACCTGGACAATGCATGCAGTTTGACCGGAAAATGAGAAGATGTAACGACAACGACAACAAAAAATGTTTTGATGTTTTCACAGTGCACACCTCTAGCGCTTTGGGAATCTTCAACTTGAAGGGATGAGTGAGGGAGGAACGGAGGCTGACTCTTCCTGCTGTTCCGTTCAGCTGCACTGAAAGCTGCAAAACCAACATGGCCGCCTGGTGCTGGATGTTTAACAAGCATTGATCTGAATGCGTGCTGCATCTTTAACACTCACTGTGCACTCCTGTCTCTCTAGTCTCAGCTTTCCTCTGGCCTGGTAGTCAAAGTCAGTGCTGTGTTTAGGGATCCAGTGTAAGTATCCCTCCATCAGAGCAGAGGAGGGCAGCTGCAGCTGGAACAGAAACACCTGAATGAAGGCCTGGTCCACTCATATTTGCAATAACATCGATATCAACATTAAAATGTTGGCCAATCATTTTTAACATGTCATTTTTGGTCCAATAACAACCAATGTTTATGTCCATCTTGTTGCCATTTGTGTTTCAGGGGTTTGGTTTTTGCTTGGTCATGTGACAGTAATGCAGTGTAGGACTGTGAAGTAGAGAAGCACCATCAGTGGTGTGATCGTGTTTTTTGGTTTCAATTTTTTATATTCACATCAAACGTCGTCTCAAGGCACTTTACAAAGAAATGACTCTGATTCAATCACACGCGCTTTCCAACTGATCCTCGTTATCAACCAGTGCTGTATGCTCAATTAATTACTAGAAACTTTTCTCCTTAGATAAAAAGTTTCTATCTAATGAAACCCAGCAGCTCGAATCAAGTCATTGACTTGCTTTTGTTCCTCTTGTACAATATTGTTAAGTATTGGTTTTCAGGTAATACTGCAATATTAATATTGGATATTGATAACAGCACAAAATCTTACATCGGTGCATCCCCAATTTCAGATATAACTTATAGAATTTTTTGTTAGTTTTATAAGAACTAATATTTTGACTACAAAACATTGATATAGAAAAAAACCCCTCTTTTTCAGTCCTGGGTTTTACATGTAATAAATAATAAGAATGTAGAGAAGGATTTTTCTTTAGAGCTGCAGTATACAACTTTTATAAAAAAAAATATACATATTTTTTTTCACATATTTGTTGAAGCTGTCAATATGTTGTGTCAGTATTTGATGATAATCAAATAGTTGATATGTCTTTGGGAAGTTTGTTGCTTTTGAACGTTTAAAACTTGTTCAATAAAATAATTTCACTAACAAACTTCAAAAGACAAAATGTTCTTCAGTATTCAATGTAACATCGTAGAACAGAAAGAGGGTGGAGGCTGAGGGTGGAGGGACTGACCTGTAGCTCATGGGTGAAGTTTGCTTTAATTGTTATTGTCTGTTGATTTGAATTGGAGGGGCTCTGTTGAATCTGCCCGAAGAGGCTGAGTTTGTCCTCCCCGCTAACCTGCAGCGTCCCTCGTAGATCTCTGTGTGTCTGTGGAAAAGCATCAGAACGAGAGATTATTCACTAGAATAATATGTTTTACGTCATCCATTTAACTCCTATTTGATTGGTTAATTCTATACTTAAGCAGTTTTAAAAGCTAAAGCAGTTTTCATCCATCCATCCATATAGTTTTGGAGTTAGTAGCACTGGAATCAATTTGACTTCCTGTCACTTCTGGTTTTAGTCCCTTCAAGTAAAAAAAAACCCTTTAGTGTTCTGAAGAGGCGGAGCTTACCTCGTTGCTAGTTCCAGTAACACAGACCTCAGAGTCTGATGGAAAAGTGTCAGAGCTGAATGTGTGGATGAGTGCAGAACAAACCTGCAGGTCATAATTAAGCAAAAAGGTCACTGAATGTTACTTTCTGTTAAGGGACTGAAATGTCAAGCAAATCACTTACAAATGGGCTTGGCGGTTTGTAGCTCAGAGTCAATGTGTGGACGACCTCTTGGTTGTCGTGGAAACCGGCTTTAGACTCCAAAACATAGAGGCCTTTAACGAGGTCCACGGTGAAGGTTTCTCGCAGAAGAAGAGTCTGAGGAAAGTTCTGGAAGGGCTGCCTGTGTGAGACGGCAGCTGTTACTTCCTGCTTTCTGGTAAACTGCAGCTAATTTAGTGGTGATGATGCCGACGTTGGCATATGATTCACAGCTTTAGGTTCCAATTCTGGCTAATACCAGCTGATCACCAATCTCCTAAAGTTAAGGAAATTGGGGCCAATATATCGGAACTTCCAGAGTTGGTACCTGAATGTACACAAGACCCTATCCAGATGACAGAGAACAGAAATCATACTTTGGGGTTTGTGAAACCTTTTTGGTGACTGTAGGAGTGATTTTTAAGGTATTTTCTTTTCTTTTAAATGGGGTTCATCTTAAAAAGTACAAGAGGCTGAGTGAATGCAACACTGTTCATGCTGAATAACAAACAGAATTATTTCACTCTGATGGCAAATTCTAAAAGACATGTTTGGATTTGTGAAACTTTTATCAACTTCATGCATCACAAGAGGCTCAGCTGTGAAACCTGTGCAGAATTATTCTATGCAAATGACTCTAGAAAATAAATACTGGTTTACAATGTTTGGGAAATAACAGTAGCTGTGTTTGCATTGCAAAACTTTATTAATATTCCGCTGATGTCGAAATAGCACAATTTCGTAACTGCTGTATTTCTGTTAAATTAAAAGCGCAATTTAAATTATATATTAATGAGTTTGTTCACATGGTAAATCCTTAAAAATCATTCTTCAATAAAATAATTTCACAAACAAACTTCAAAAGACAAAAGGTTCTTCAGTATTCAATGTAACAAGTGGTTGGAGGATTAGAAAATCCTCCAACCACTTCCTGTTGTCTTCTTCTTCTTTGAGATTTGCCCCAGTGGCAACATTCGGTCGTTGATCATGTGATTCTTGCGATGTGAAAAAAAAGTGTTTCCACTTATATGACAGTTTTGTGACATAAATTAATTTTGATCTGGCCCAAAAGACCTATGTCATCCTAGCAGCAAAACTTTATCCAAAAAATATGTGTTTTGAAATTGGTGTCTTTTCATTAAGCAAATTAATTCTTGAAATGTCAAATTGTTTAACTGTATGGTAAATGGAAATATAACTACTGAGTTTTGTACAATATTTGTGTAGAAAAATTCTGTTTAAGTGTCATCTTCGACATGGATCTGATCTACAGTGGTGAAACAAACTCAGAAATTCCACTTCTTTCAGATTTTACAAGTCAAATGAAATAATTCTCTTTGAGATTAAACATTCAAGTGTTGAATCATAAGCTGTCAATCAGATGCTAACTTCAATTTCAACGTTCAGAGGAGGATTTCATCCTGCGGACTGAAACACACACCTAAATTGGATCTGGGCTGCTTTCTGATACATCTTCCTGTCCCTCCTCAGCTCCTCCACCCATCCCTCTAACTCCACTTCCATGGTCGGACTCTTCGGCTCGGTGAAGGCCATCTTTAATATTGCCTGCCTCTTCTTCAAATTCTTCAACACGTCCACAAACAGAGACGGCTTGTTAGGACGTTACACAAGCAGCAAAAAAGATTGACACATTTATACTGTAAATAAATGAGGCTTCCAACCCTCCTTGCTCACTGTCTCCACCCACCTTATCAGCACCGCTCACAGCAGCAGTGAAGCTGACATTTTGCCTGCCACATGTGGCGCTCATCAGCAAGGCGTGGCTGGATTTAGAGCTCTCCAGAGAGACATTCGCCTTCAGAGGAGGAGTCCAGAGTGAAGCTAAGGAGCCGTGGGCCTTCACCGCCTGCCTCCCCACCGCGCCCCAAACCCTCGCCTGCAGAAAGACACAGATTATGAGACATCAAAGCAAAGCCGGATGGTATGGCTTCAAAATAAACCTCCCTCCTTTTTCATCCAAAATTTGATTCTTGACTTTAATCAATTTATTTTGCTTCCAAACTTTTTTTCATTAGAAGGGGCAGTATTATGCATTTTCCAGGCCGTTTTCCGCCATTTTGTAGCACAATCAAGTAACTGTGTTACCTCCAGTTGCTAAGAAAATGCTATACATGTCAAATAGGACAAAAGAAATTTTACTTTTTCATTTAACTACTTGAAATTGGGCCTCTGTCTCTTTAAAAACTGCTCATGAAACTCCACCATCAGGAAGTCATCACAATGTGACTTCTCTTTTAACCCTTTAATAACATTTTCACCAGCATTGTTACACTGAGAAGTAGCTCCTATAATGAGCTCAGCAGATGCACAGCTCCACCAGGTGTTTGCTAAATGCTGCTGGCTAGTCTGAAGGAGCAGAGTGGGGGAGATGTGGCGGAGGGCTGCTCTGAGAGGCAGAAGGTGGAAAGTTTCTAAACTGCAGCTCCGAGGAGGATCTTCCTCCAGAAGGCGGGGTTAGGTCCACCCTGGCGTTTTGCACAGCTGAGTGGTTGCCATGGGAGACTACAGGATTTCTCAAACATGCATGAAAGATTCAAGGCAACACTCCAGGTATGTTTCTCATGAGGAAATACCATTAAAGCTTAAATAGCAGATTTTACATAATGTTGTCTGTTTCATTTTAATAAATAAATAAAGGATTAGGGTAATAATAAATAATAAATAAAGTACTTGTGAAATTATCTGCCAGTGGAACAAGACTAATAATATGGGAAAAATGTCTTGTCCCACTGGCAAATTATTTCACTCAGAAATAGTACTTTTCCATCAATATTAAGGAACGATTGACTTAAAACAAATCCATATTTTACGTTGAAAACTTACTTGTAAGATAGTTTTTTCTTAATTGATGTGCAGTAAAGTATTTGGACTAAAAATGTGACCCAAAATACTTGGTGAGATTTTACTAGTGCCAGGAGCCTGAATACAAACGTATGCCAAACTTTTCATAGACTTATGAAACATCTTGCCATCTTGTAGAATACTGCGGCCCCAATATTTAAGACAGGAAAATGTGAAAGATGCTTATCCATTCAAGGCACCACAAGTCACTATGCTGTTACTGTTCAGCTGATGAATGTTTTACCTGGACGTAGGTAGCAGCTGGTGTGTGGACGTGAAGGCGCACTGCCTTCTCTCTACCCCGAACCCTGTAGAACCCGTCCAGGATCAGGTTGCGGACGGTCAGCCACTTGCTGGCCGTCAGCTCTGAGGTGAGCTGCAGGGCGTGGCGGTTTGGCCGGCTCACCCTGTAGGCGGCGTAGATGTACTGTCCAGGTGTGTCCATGTTGAACGCGCCTGGATGGAAACACAGAGGTGACGGTCAGCGGGTCGGACGCAGGTGCTTAGTTGTTCCCCGCATCTAAATACACACGACGGCGTCAGACCTTCCCATTTTTTATGAAGGGCATTTTCCAGGGGGCTCTTCCAGTGTAACCCCGCCACAAGAGGCATGAGGTTGTTGTGGTTGATTTTTAGGTGAGTGCTGCTCTCAGAGCCGTGCTGCAGCAGGCGAGAGTGCATCAGCTGAGTCCTGTAGTTCAAGTTCTTCTCAGGGACCTGGAGGTTAAACTGGGAAGGAAAGAACATGTCATCTTTTGGAACACAATTTATAAAAAGAAAAAAATAAAATAAAACATTGAAAAAACTAAGGAGTGTTTACCTCCAGCATGTAACTGGTGTGGTTTTGTGTGGACTGGTTTCTGAAGGACTGACTGAGGAGCAGTGTGTGTTTGTTATTAATCTCATCCCAGTGTTTGCCGTAGCTCAGGTCCAGGACGGATTTGATGTGGCTGGGGCTTTCTTCATGCTTCATGTGGATCTGTTCACAGACATCTGGATCATTTCTCATTGAAACACATTTCTATCAGCATGACTCAAGAATTATAATGTTTAGCTGGCTTGGTTGTCTTTTGGAAGGTCTTTAGTATCACACCTTTTAGCTTTTAGCTTTTAAAGAGGGCACCAAATCAACATGACAAAGTTCTTTGACATCACATCCAGATGAAATCTCCAAACAGGAAACAGGAAGTCATGGATCACTCAACATCTCAAATCAATTTTAAAGGGCCAATATTAAGTGTTTTCCCGGCACATTGTACCACTTTGTAGCATAATTAAGTAACTGTGTTAACTTTAGTGGTCTAAAAATGATCGATGAATATGAAATACGACTTAGCTTCAAAGTCATCACAACATGGCTCCCCCATTGACCCTTTAGCAATGTTTCTACCAGTGTTGTACTGAGAAGTAGCTCATTTAATGACCTTAGCTGATTCACAGTTCCACCAGGTGTTTGCTAATTGCTGCTGGCTAGTCTGAAGGAGCTGATCAGGGCGTTATGGGTGAGAACCTTGGAAACTGTGACTCGAAGGCGGAGCTAGGTCTACCCAGGTGTTTCACTCAGCTGAATGGTTAGTTGCCACAAGAGAGTAAAGGATTTTGTAAACATGTATGAAAGAATCAAAGCAACACTTCACGTATGTTTTTGATGAAGGACTTTATAAGATGATAAAAAGCTCAAAAAGTAGTTTTTATCCAATACTGCCCCTTTAAAAAGTAAAGTACATATAAAAAGATTTAGTTACATTAGGAGTTGTTTGAGGTGCCAATAATTGTGCCATTAGTGTTTTTAAACAATGAGTTGGTATTTTCTCATTTTCATTGTTACATGATGCTGTTGCCATAAAAGTTAAATCTTTCACAAAGTGCCGCTGTGTGTTCAGTGTCACCTTGTGGTTGATAGGTTCCGTGTTAGTGCAGTAGAATTCGTGATCAGCTCTCATGATGTACGTGAGGTTGGAGTCCCTCCCTCTCCGCAGTCTCTGGGATGTGTAGCACTCCTGAAGCAGGTTCCTGGAGTCCCCTGTGAAGACGTGGAAAACATAAATTATAGAAAACTAATCATTACATATTGTACCATCATTGTGGAGCGGGTGTCTGCAAAGGTCAGAACCATAAATTGATTATTTTTGTTTGTTTGTATTTTTGTTTATTTTAATCCTCGACCTGTTATACAGTGGTCGGCACAGTTTTGCTAATCCATGAATGCGCCAAAAGTGGAGCTAATTTTTCATTTAGTGCTTTTGTGTTTTTGGTAACTACAAGAACATTTAGAGCACTTAGCTTCCCCTGAATTCATTTTTCCATACATATTCTGAAACGCTGATTTACTTGGTTGTTTTCCGGAGTCTTAACCAACTGTTGTAACATTAGCAGAGCGAAAGTTTATGATTAGCGCTTAGAACTACCCGAACTAACTCTTTAGCTGGCAGTGCCCACCACCGCATATTTATTCTTTGTAGGTTTTACATTTTAAATAGTTTCTAATGCAAAACAAAATGAATTCTCATATTCTACATGCAAACTGAAACCCTCACTTCAAGATGGCAGCTTGCTGCTAACACTGCATTGGTCGTAATCTGTTCTCACCTCTCAGCCCATATTTGACCCTAAGGACAGAGCTCCACAGCGCCCCCTTCTGTTCCATCAGTCCTAGCATCCTGCTGCCCACCAGTCCAGGTAAGAAAAGCTCCGCCTCCACAGAGTACTGGCTGCTGCTGCTGCTAAGGTCCTGCCGCCGCTCCAGAGCCACTGAACAACAGACAACTGCTAGTTTTGTGGCATCTGTAAAAGCAGATGGACGTTTTTAGGGCCTGAAAGCAGCAGAGCATCACCTGAGAGCGAAGCCGTCTCTCTGAACACGTTCTTCAGAGTAGCGGAGAGGCTGCTCTTCCTGCCCAATCCGCGGGTGACATTGACAGACAGAATCACAGGCCGTTGATCGGCCATCTTGGCTTCCAGGTGGTAGCGCGTTCTCTGCTCAGACTGAAGGCTGGTGCTGTCCACCAAACCCTGCAGAGTCAAGAAAAAAGTTACGTTTAATCGATTCTCAGCAAATATGCCTCCAAACTTTTTATATAATACTTACCAGGATATAAAAATTAACACTGTCAATTACAAGCTCAAGCTTCCCAGATTTTATATTCCTCTCTTGATCAAACTGTCCTAAAGAAACATAGAAAGAACAAGTGTTTATAGGCTCAATATCTGAGAAACCCCAAGTCCCTTTCATGCTTCCTCTGGACCTGACCCTGTAAGACGATGGTTTTCAGTGGGTGTTTGAGTCTGAGCAGGACTCTGTGGGAGCCGAAGGCCAGGTCCAGAGACATGTCCCTGGGAATGGAGGACTGGGGTGTGGCAAGGAGGAGGTGGATGGAGGCCTCTCTGGGTAGCCAGGCCCCCCTCTAGGTTAAAACAGGACAGACAATGAATAGAGTACCGGTAGCTCTTTTATGGCATAGCTAAGGTTGTCCATTACAGCACATGAAGTTGATCCATCAACATTACAACTCTGTTCCACAGTTTGACACGTTGCAATCACAAAGTAAACATCGATGTGACTCGCTACATGCCTTGGACTGCCTGTGATCTGTTGGGATAGCCTGACGTTTTATGAAGACATAACACATTTATTTATTTATTTACCTTTACTAGAACTTGACTAAGACCTTTTTGAGTTTCACGTTTACAAATGTCTAAGTCAGAATTAGAGAAGCATTTTCATCCAAAGGACTAAGACTAAAATAAAATGGCTGCCACAACAACAATCCCCCTGACTCCTTCTTTTAACGCTCCACTCGTCTGGCCATTTGGTTTTAGTAGTGTGACCACGTCAGTGTTACATCCAATCTAAAGGATGGACTCAACAATATAAAGCAATCATACTTCTTCTGAAACCACACACAGTCATGCGTTTTGAAGTTGTTTTATTGAATACTTATAAAGAACCAGAACCTTTTTCCTACACTTCACATATATGTGCTACTTTGTGTTGGTTTATTCCATAAATATCCAAAGAAAACACATTAAAGAACATTATCGAAATATTAATTTGTTGGCATATTTAGGCAATATCACAGGAGGGTATATACATTTATATTAAAAGAAACAATTTCATGTAAATTGCATGAATGTTCACCAGTATATTTAATAGAGTTATATCAAAAAATTTAAAATATGTGCCCCAGTGAGGATTGTTTGTCATATTAAACGTACCTTTTGAAAAAAGCATTTAAGCAGATACTAAATATACGTTTGATTTAGCATAAATTTCTGTTTTAAGTAACGTTATTTTTTTTGTATAATGTAATATTTCAATTTCAAATGTCATGTTTTTGTGAGCTACATGTGGAAAATAATAATTATTGACAGAAACAGAGAAACTGACAGAAATAAAGTTCCTGAAATACATCAGCTTTCAATAATATCCTAACTTATTGAATGAGTCAGTATTAATAGTGCATGCAGACCTTGTAATGTAATGAGTAAGCAGCCTCCAGCAGATAATAGTGGAGGCCTCTGTCCAGCTTCAGCAGCCGGAGCGACAGATGGGCCGGTCCAGTGGGGGGCAGAGCGACACCAGAGGGAAGTGAAGGGTATGACACATTGGAGCACAGCTGCCAGCCAATCATTTTAGACCCTGCAGGACACCATAGTTCACTTACAAAACACTACTTTAGAAAAGAATAGGAAAATATTTAAAAAATACATTAAAAAATGCTACTTTTATGTGAGTGTGGAAAGAGCAAAGTAAAGATATTGTTAAGGTTTAGTTTGTCAACCAACCACCTGTGGAACAGTGAGAGAAACAGCTTTCTGATTCAAACTGTTTATGAAGTCTATATTGATTCAGCTGCTTTCGTTTTTTTATTCATTTCCTTTTTTAAAATAAATTGAATAATTCTCCTTGCATGGTATAACTTATGTAATGAAATGAGAATAGAGTGATATGATCGGTTCATCAATAGATTGATATTGGTACGGCTCTAGCGAAAAAAAACTTTTTCAGTTTGTATTTTCAAACTTTGATTTGAAAATACAAGTTTTCTTGCATTTAAAATACAAGTTTTGGACTACTCTGCTGCCTTCTCTCTATGATCCTCCCTCCCCCCCATTAATAGAAAATCCATGAATTGAGTCAGAATCCTCTACTCTTTTTTGTAGAGTGGAGAAGGTAACACTGATGGTTCATTTAGGATCATTTTAGCAAAATAGCAGGGAAAGCAGGGAAGGTAAAGCCGTGACTACAAACTCACAGCTTTTTGGGGTGCAGGTTGTCTTCTGGATCCGACTCTTTGGTCCCTTCATCTCCTCTCTGTGGCCTCCGCTGAGCTGGAACACTCTGGAGCTGGACAGCACAGAGGTTGCGCGTCGATTTTCAGAAACAAATCAGCCGATGCAGCTGTGACGCTAACTTTGTCCATGCTACAACAGTGCCACCTTTAAATTTTAAGTTATTCACCCATATATTTGTGTAAGCAATGAAAATAAAGACTGTTCTGCTCTAGTTTTAAATGACAGTGCTCCCATTTTAGATTTCTCTGAGGTCGAGTAGCCCTACCCTTTAACTGTCCAGTATATGGCGCGTACAAATAGCTCAGAGGCCCATTATTGGAGCTAGTAGCCTCTTTTGCATCGTAATTAGACAATAACCACACAACCACAAACCCACCATTAAGGATCACTTTGTCCTCTCACGTCATACAAGGTGGTCTGCCATAATCACGGCTGTGAGCTTTCAGACAATGCAGTTGGGGTTGTGGAATCAAAGGGGCGTGGCTTAAAACTCAAAGCCTGCTGGGAATTTTCTCTTGGCTAAGCTCTGTTTCACGATCCTCAAATATGCTGTTCAAATACATTTAGTGCTGTCTACAGACGAGTTGCAATGTCACGTGGGCAAATGGAGGGCAAAATATGGCTGGCCAACAATGACTAACATTGGCTTGAGCTGTCATGTGCGTGTCACGTAAATGTACGTATGATACATGAAGGAAAAAGCAACGCAGTGGTGTCTGATTTATTGTCAACACTATGAGCACTAGATGCCAAGGTCAGGAAAACGTTTTAATTTTAAAAACTTAGTGACGGAGAGAGGAGTAGGTTAGTTATCCTGGCTTGACTTTGACCATCTTAGCATGTTGAATCCTGATGCACTAGTGGAGCCGGTGTCAGTCAGTTGCTATGGCAACAGGTCTGTGTTTAACACAGTGAGAAAAAAGAATACAAGAGGTTTTGAGTTGTTCTTCAAAGTTTTTCCTGCTTTATTCTTCCTTTTGCTGTTTCGCACTGCACTAAATTCATAATAGCTGCATCTACAGGTTTCTTTTTTCTAAAAGAAATCGTTCTACCACAGCACCGCGGCTCTGGATGACAAGTAAAAGAATCGTCTCTTTGCGCTCCAGAGGGTTGTGCGCATGCACAAAATTTTGGATGCGTCTCCACAGAGGTAGCGCTGTCATCTCCCATCCTCAGCATACAATTGAGACAACTGGTTCCATGATCCCATAATGGCACTGACAGTGCATTAAACTTACAGTGCATTTTATTTCTACACCCAAGGAAGATGGGAAACACTATATTTTTGGATCCATTTAAATTTTCTATTTTGTGCTGTTGGGACTTTCCAGCTGATTAAAGGGAATATCAGACATTTGTAGATCATAAAACAAAAATGTTCTACCAGCTCCTTTTACACTGGTAGTACTGCCCACATCTCTGTGGCTAGCTTGGACATCTCTAATCCAAGCTAGCGTTCCAGATCTATCTTTCAAATCTTTTCTTAATGATGCTTGTGATTCTGCTATCCCAACAGATCATGCAAATAAAGGAAGGCCGATGCCACAGTAGAGGCACAGATTATCTAATTACAAAGAGACGGTCAGCATGTTTCACAGCTTCTTTTTATTTCTGTTATTTCATTAAGTGTGTTTTTACACAAACAAGCTTGTCGAGTGTTGTGACATCTTGACACAACTACAATGAAGAAACTCCTAACCAGTGCACTGGTTAGGAGTTTCTTCATTGTAGTTTGATAAACTAGGGGACTAACTGTATTCAAACCATTGAAGACCCAAATTACGACTTTCTAAGGATCTGCCACTGACAGCTTGGTGTCAGATATCACAGCAGGACTTCAAATGTCTTGTGAGCTCAGTGAGTAAATGTGTTTGGGATGTTTTTCCGCTAAAAGGAGGACCAACTCATTTTGTCAAGGAAGCATTTTGGTCATAGTTTTAATCAATTTACTTCTTTTTCCAGAACGCAAACAAGATCAACACCAAATAAAACCTCACTACAAAAACTGAACTTCTGCCATGTGCTTTGAAGAAACCAGACAGCAGTGGAGAGAAAACATCCAATCAGATGTCGGTTTCTTTTGGGGGCGGAGGGGATGAGATAAGTTGGATAAACACTTAGACTTGCACATACGACTAAAGATTTATTTATTTTTAACCTTAATGACTAAAGCAAACCCAAGTAAAGTTGGCTCAAATGAGAAAAGCTGGTCTACACCGCCATCAAATACCAACGCTTACCTGAGAGAGATAACGTCCATGAAGTCCTGTGGTGTGTTCAGGGTGACTCGGACTTCCCGGCCCTCTTGCATTTGGAAGCTCCCATCCAGGCTGGGGGAGCTCCTGAGCTGGGCGAGCCATTCAACCGCGGCCTGACCCGGAGCACCGTCCACCCCCATCCTGGCTGACAAGCCCACATAAGCACTGGGAACAAAGACACCAGTTACACTCTGCTGATAGACTAACCATGTGGCCACTGTTAAGACTGTAAACTCAGCACTACTTGGGCCGGACGTATCCATTCAAGGAAAAGTGCGAAGTGTCCCTGTAGTTAACTCTGCCTTTCAGGTGCAGTGAAAGCAGAGAGGTCATATTGACGCCCAGGTTGATGGGGACGCCAGACAGGGAGGGCAATCGCAGCTCCTCAGCCATCAGCACACCTCTGTGGCTCAGATGAACCTCATGACCCTGCAGGACAAAGCAGAAGGAAGGAAAAACGGTGGGGGTGATGGGCTGCAAACAGACCTAGGAGTATCAGTTTTGGTCGTTGTCTTCGACTGAAATAGTTTTACTGACAATTCAATCAGCTTGTTGGCACTGCAGTCACTGGTCGACTGAGTTTGCAGAAAATTTAGTTGAGTAAAGCCAGAAGTAAAAGAGGAACGAATTTTCAGGATCCTTTTGCATCTTTGTTTACTTCAAACCTGTCCTCTATGGCAAGTATCTGCAAAAGTTATAATCTAAAGAGCTGTTTTTGTCTGAGTCCAGTTAAATAAAACTCGATTGGAGCCATAAATATTACATGACTTAAAAAAAGGCAATGTCTAATATTTTTTTTAGATATAAAAGTATAGGAATTGTGCCATTTTCAAATGAACCACCAAAATATTTCTATTTCTATTTATGAGTTTTTCTTTGACAGGATGCAAATATGAGTGGAAAATGATGCAGAAAAAGCACTTTTTCTAACATAATGACAAGAAAAATATATGTAAACAAATATTACTGGTACTGTCCATGACATTTTGTTGTGCAAAAGATGCTAAAAACACATTTTGTAATACCTATTTAAAAAAAGACTAAAAATAAGTAAATAAACATTCGTTTGTTGTTTATCATGTTTAGCCAAAGACTTTAGGAGCCTTTACAGACGGTCCAGTTACTCTGTAGAGGCAAGTGGAAATAATATGAATTTATATCTTTGCAATAAACAGACAAATATTGAGTTTTGTTTCTTGAAAATATAACAATAAAGGTTGAACAGTCAAAGATTGTGAATAGGATATGCAATTTATGAAAAGATAATGTCTCACTAGTTGCTATACGTTAAATCTTAATGGACTGCATCTTCTTCCAACTGTTTCCATCTCATTGATATTAGCATTAACACAATGATCGGCCTTTATAGAAGAACTTAGGTTTGTATTTGTGTTATATTTTTGTTTTTATCTACTTTTAATCTCAATTTCATCTGGAAAAAAAATATGATTATTTTTGATGAAGGCTATAACAAAAAAAAAAAGTGTTCATTTTCATCCCTATCAGCTGGATGTTACCTTGAGCAGTTTCACAGCCAGCCCAGCCAAGCTGAAGGAACCCTGATGGATTTGGTCACGGACGTCGTCACATGTGAACACACTGAGCTCGTTCCCAAAGATCTTCACAGAAACCCGACACCTCGGCATTTCCCCGTCTGCTTTCCTACTTCCAAACAACTGCGAACACATAAAAAAACCAAACATAAACACGTCAAAAATATGCAGAAATGTTATAAATCACTTAGTTAGAAATGTTCAATACTGTTGTTGGAAGTCGACTAAATTTGGAACATGGATTTGACCTGCTTGTAGGACTCAGACATAAATTTACAACCCCACAAAATGTTCAGTCATGTCAAGTCATACAACTTAGACTTATTGTTTAATGTTGTTAGTGTGCAAGTTGATGCACAAATGTAAATCTAAATTATAAGTGTCAGATTCCAGCAACACAAAGTAACAAATTCTGGTAACAACCGCTGTCTTGACATTTTGGTTAGCTTCAACGCTGAAGAGTTGATTCTGTTCTGTACTGTGAACAGGCTGATACGTTTAGATGGGTTTTATTATTTGGTGTTGTGAATTGATATGTGGACCATTTTTGTGTTGGACCAAAAATGTAGCAAGTTTGACTCCAGACGTAGCTAGTTTAGAAACAGCGCTAATGCTAACGTCAACATAGCTAACGAGCGAAGCTTCCTGACCCTTAAGCTCCTCTTTCATGGCTTTAGGACAGATAAAAAAATAATTGGAATGCCACAGAATTAGAAAAGAGTAATAAATTATTTAATAGTTTATGATTATTTCAGTAATATTTCATGCCGTAATTAAAAATAAATTCCTAATTTGTGTTTCTTTTTCTGCTGTAGGGTAGCACTGTTAGTTGCACTGCTGCCAAGCAGCAAAATGGTGAGATCCAAACGGGTTCGGATCACAATTTGCCGTCTGTCTGCATGGAGTTTGCATGTTGTCACCAGTTACTCCGGGTTCCTCCCACAGTCCAAAAGAATCTGTTAGGTTAACTGGTCTTTCTAAATTACTGAGACATGAGTTTGTGTGTGTCTAGAGACAGCTCTAATGCTAATGTCAAAATAGCATTAGCGGTTGTTTGACCAATGTGTGTCCATGTTGCCCAGCAATGAACTGGCAACATGTTCATCTCCAGTGGTCACCTCTCGCCCAGTGACCACTGGAGATGAGAACCAGTACCCAGGCCGCAACCCGACCCGACAAGGATGACTGGGTCTAGACGATGGACGGCTGGATGTTTCTTTAGCTCACTCTTTAGCTCTTCTTAATTTCTAAGTAGGAATAATAAATTAAAACATATAAAGAACGTTTCAAAGTGGTTTTTTTGGCAGTGTGTCTGTTAAAACAAACTGCTGAAGGAATTTTAGCCTCTGGCTCTCCGGGCACCGCTGGTCGGCCCAACCTGTCATCTTAGCGGATGAATTAACTCCAGACTCTAACAGGGATTCTCCCCTGACCGGCTCCCTTCTGGTCCTTCCACCATGTTTCTGCTGGATTGAGGCCAGGACGTTGGTCGTTGACTTGGCCATTCCACAACATTAACTTTATTCTTCGGCCATTCTTTGGCTGAATGACTTGTAATGCTTAGGGTCATTGTTTTGCTGCCTGACCCATTTTCTCTCGAGATGAACGTCAGACAGATGTCCTGACAGTTTCTCTTTCGCGTTCGCTGGCTGGCGTGATGCAAAATCTATCGTTCCTTTACAACCATGCCCATCCTGCTGCAGAACAGCCTGGGATACTGGCACCACAATATTTACACTACGTAATTAGGAGAATGGAGGGTTTTTTTTGGGTTTTTTTTTAAGTAAATGTAATTTGAAACTTTTTAGCAGGCCTCTAAAAAGCATTATTTGCTTTCTTATTGTAAGTTCCTGAGGTTTTTGTCAGACATTTTCTTCATGACTTTTTATTTTTATTTTATTATTAGCCAACAGTGCTTTCTAGTCTTTTTTATTTATTATCAAGGTTGCGTTATGAACATTGACCTTAACTGTGACGAGGGATGATTGCAATGCTTTAGATGTTCCAGGTTCTTTTGTTTTCTCTGGATGAATCCATGATGCCTAATTTTGGCAGGTCTTCCTCTCCATGGGAGGTTCTTCACTGTTCCATGTTTTCTCCATTCATAGATAATCTCTCATTCATCTCTTAGCCTACTTTCTGTTGCCAGATGGGTTCTATTTGAGGGATTTCTTTGCTCTAGAGGTCTGGCACTAGTTAGGCCTGGATGTACCCTTTGAGGCTGGACCAAAAACATTTATTTTCAAATTACGTTTACTTTTAAATGTTTACATCAAAATGAAATCATCACAAAACTCAGGTTGACGTTGTCAGATGTTATAAGTAGTTGAGTAGTTTGGGATCTGTTGCTTTCAGGGATTTGGTGCTGCTTTAAATGCCTCCTTTGCTCCCTGCAGAGTCTGCTATCTAAACATCAGAACTTATCAGCTCTGTTTCCTACCGCGGCCCTGGCCTGGCTCAGATAACCGTCGGTGTCGGACAAACACGTTTCTTTCTCTCTTCTGTTTCCGTCGTCTGCTCTTCTTGTGGTCTCTTGTTTTTCACTTTTAGCAGTTGGCTCGCCCGCCGTCTTCGGATCAAAAGCGCTCCTCAGAAGTGGCTCAAAGTTCTCCATGTGTACGTCCACCTGAAGGAAGAAAGAAAACGTGGCCCACTCGGCATCACGTTTAGTTTTAGCTACGGATTTTAAATAATCTGCTGCTTGTGAAACTCACCTCCAGAAGGTTGTGCACTCTGCCGTGCAGATACATCGTCAGGTTGGCCGAGATCGATCTGGGCAGAAAGGACTTCGGAGAGAAAATCAGGGATGTTTCTAGATTCATTATCCCAAACCCTGAAATGGAGAAGAAACAGGCATTACACCGTTAATGGCATGTGCTAATTTTTAAGACTTTTCTTTTCTGAAAAGTTTTTTTAGTATCACAAATTATACAAATCATGACAACGCAAAAAGTAAGAATTCAGGACTGGCTTTACACTTTATTTAAATCAGAAAAGTCATGTTTAAACATTGGTTTCTGATTAAGAGTTTTTCATTAAAAGGAAAAGTCTATTCCTATACACTGAGGAATCAGACAAATGCTAAATGGTTTAAACAGAAAAGTTGACAGAAACCTTGTAATATGGATGTGAGGTCCGGAGAAATATAGAAAAGAATAGAGTAAGCACTCTTACTTCTGCAAAAATTCTTCTACACAGGAAAAGAGGGCTGGTTTGTGAAACTTAGCAAGTCCAGATTTTTCTCTCATTGACCAAATTTCTTGTTAAAACACTTTCCACCCCTTTAATTTGAAACAACTGCACCTCTGCACGACCTGAGGGCTCATTGAGAATATCCGCTTCAATGGAAGGAGCAATCCAAGGCTGAGGGAAAAGGACGAAACACATTTTGTGCTGGTTGTAGCAAAACTTTCCTCTGTTTGGAAAATGTGTTATTTCACCAAACCTTTTACTTTTGTGCCTCACATGTCTCCATCATTTGCTGATGTTCATGTATCGTATATGAAGATATGAAGACTTGGTTTCCCAAACTGTTGGATCTCCAATCTCCTGCTTCAGACTTTCCTATCCCTACTTTAGCGACGGCCAGTGTGTCACCGAGGGCTGAGGTTTTTGTACCCAGTATCTCTCTTTTGCAACTCTTCTGTGTTTTTCTTAATGTCACACTTGGAAAACAGTTACAAGCCAAACACAAGCAACCAAAAGGGACTGTAGTAAACGTAATGATGCTAAGATTAGCATCCACAATAAATATGCTCTCCCTCATTTTACCTGAAACAAAAGTATGATCTGAGTAGGAGGAATATTTCCAAAACTCTGCCTCAAAATCTCTGCTTATAATGTCATCAGGAAGAAGCTGAATTAGCGTCTGCTTCCCGGGGTCCTCACTCCGCAGGATATTAGAGAGATGACTCCACACAAAGGACCCCACTGGAAAGACAAAAGAAGAAATGGAACTTATTTCCAATAAAATATAACGCAAAAAGGTCCAAGAAGATTGTGCTGCCTGTACAGTCCTATTAAAAACTAATCTGAATAAATTCTCAACTTAAAACAAGTATTTATTATATGTTTAAAGTCAACATTAAACTCCTAATTGTTATTTAGACTTGTGCTACAACTTCTGGGCATCCTGTCCAGGCACGGGTCGGACCTTGGCTGGAGGTCTCGTTCTTCAGTGTTGTCTTCACCACTTCAAACACTTCCTGGTCGGGGCAGAGCATGAGCTGCTGGTATGCAGCGATCCTGACCTCAGGATCCTCCCGGGAACATCTGTACAGCTGCAACAGCACCGACCGCTGAGAGAAGGAAACTGCTGTCAGTAACTGCTTATGATCTGGTCACTTCACCTCAACCCAGCGCGCAGAGCAGATCAGTTGCCACTTAATGGGGATTGATTTCGTTGGGTTATCACTTTGACTGTTAAGCCATTGAATACATCATTAATCTAATTGGGGAAAGAACTATATTTTAAAGAGTTTGCTAGTTTTTACACCTTGGTTCTGACTTCACTATGGTGGATAAACACTTAGACTCAATGCTAGTACTTCAGTAAAAGTATTGACAGTCATGGTTAAATGTTACTCAACTACAATTACAAGTACTTACTTTTGAAAATATCTATGTATTCAAAAGCATCATTTGTATATCCCAATAGCAGTACATTCCTGGGATTGTTTTCGTGATGCTTTTACAGCTGAAACCACCTTGTGACGTATTGACATGTAGAGCCAGTCTGCTTCAAAACGTCCAGACCACCGACACAAACCTCAGGATAAATAAATATTTCAAACGAAATAAAAACCCGAGTGGACCTGGTCATCTGGTCCACTTGAGTTTCTCTCCATCGCTGAGTTACGTTTGGATAAAAGCCGCAGCTCAGCGCGCGACACTTGGCGAGGATGACGGAATTCCAGATGCCAGCTGTGAGCGGCGACTGTGATTGGTTCCCCCCAGCATGGCGTGTGGCCAATTGCAGTCCAGTAAATGAGAAAAGCAACAGCGGACTACAAAACTATGACGAGCCAAAAGGAAGTGTTTTTTATTATTTAAAAAAGGAGTAAATATCTCGAAGGCCGAGAAAAATAAATAAATAAATCTGAAATTTTCTACAAAAGAAACTTTGACATTTATGCGCTCCAAAACTTTCTGATTTTGATCTCAAAACATCAAATTATTTTGCTAAAAAACTTTATTCATACACAGAAAGAATAAAATTTTGAGATTAATTTCAGAAATTTAATTATAGGAGATTTCTGTATTTTAAAAGTCAAAACTGTTCAAATTTGGAAAGTAAGAAAGATCCTAGTTTTTCTAGAAAATTTCAGAAATTAATGAAAAGATTTCTGAGATTTTGGCAGAAATGTACTTTTCTTTTCTTTTCTAGTAGCCCTGATATGTTGTAGTATTTGTTAAATATAGTGGCGTTGAAGTCATAAGCTCCCCAAGAAAATAAATACTCAAGTAAAGAAAGGATACTCAAAAAAATACTAAAGTAAATATACTCCATTAGTGTCCATCACTGGTTTTAAGAATTAACTCACGTCAGCTGAGCATGGAAAGCGTCTGAAAGCTTTGACAGCAGCGACTTTGAGCTCCAGCTCAGTTTGGTGGCCCAGCAGACAGTGACTCAACAGAGGAATAAAGGAAGCTGCATTCACACCACTGTTTCCAATGGATTTCAGTGCATAAATAAGCTGGAAGACACACAATTACATCCGCAAATGAGCATCCAAATATTTCACAATCCATTTCAAAGACATGGTTTGTGCATTAAAGAGCACCGACTTCAGCTTACGGATGTCGTACCTCTCTGATTTGATGAGGTTTCTTTTCCCCACAGCCTGCATTCAGGGTTTCCTGAATTGTCTGCACAAAAAACTCAACCTGAGGTGTTTCACTGCAGGAAGCTTGCAACCTTTGGCACATCTGATAGATGAGAGAAGATCCAGCCAGCATCGCTTTGGCCCGTAGCTCATGACGTGCCAAAAAACCCTTAAAAAGAATCAATGTCTCAGTTTCTAAGTGAAATATTGCATGAATGAACTCAGCAGCTTTGGTGAAAAGATCCTACGTTGATGGAGCCAATGATCTGAGGTGATGGGTGCGGAATGAGGGCTAAGGTGGTCAGAAAAGAGTTAACCTGCCCTTCCTCCAGTTCACTATTCAGCACCAGCTCAGTCAGCAGCAGAATGCAGTTTTCAGATCCACATGCTGGTAATGCCTCCAGTAGCGGTTGCCTGTCAACAATAGCAAACAATGACACCAGAACAACTTGATCAAGTTTCACCTGAGTTCCCTATGAGCAGCTTTACTGGATGTGGGATCACACTTTATAAGATATGAGTTGATACAATAAACACATCACAATTTGACAACGTATTTTATATGCAATTAGTTTGGACTGAACTAAGTAGCTGGTATTTATTTGCACTGACAAGATGGCTTCCTAATCATTGGTAGATTTCAGCTGACGTCTCATTCTTGACACTGAAATGATTCTAAACTAAAGCACTGATCAAGATGCGTGAATACAGCCATTATGGACCAACTGACCAGTCATTTCTGCACTTGAAAGAAGATTCTTGCCAAAGTGTTTTGAGTTGAGGAAGAGTCATGTCTTTGAGCTGGAACACCAGCTCTAGGAAGTCCTGGGAAATCTAGACGAAAATCAGACACATTGTTAAATGTATGTTGTTTCCGTTACTTGATTGATGTTACTTTATATTTAAGCATTTGTTCCGAAAACATAAAACATCCCTTATGAATATACAGTCTGAAAGACCGTCAGACTGAGTATGATTACCTTCCCCGGAGACTCTGGGGCCCCATGCAGGGAACCATGACACACAAATGCAAACATGCACTCAGTGATCTGGCAGAGCGTTAGCAATGTTGCTTTATTCACCTTCTCTGCTAAATAAAAATAGCGTGGAGCAGAAGAAATGAAGGGGGATGAAAAACAGACTGTAGGTTACCAGCTGTGGATCTGAGGCAGCGCTGCATAGCAACGCGACGGTCCGACCAACTTCCTGGAAACTTGTGGGTTTCGAACGGCCTTCATCCTCAAACTGCAGGTCAGTGAACACACCAGGACTCAGGGACTCTGATGGAGCAAAGGAATATGTGGATCTTCATGACTGTCAGGAAGTACTGCTACTAAGGCAGGTTGTGTTCAAAGTGTGGCTCAGGGGCCATTTGTGGCACTTGGACTGATTTTGTGTGGCCTCCAGCTGCAGTTAAAGAACAAATACGAATATTTTGCTCTTGTAATTGAGAATTTGGTTTGGTTAATTGAGTCAAAAGAATTTGAAAATTAGATGTTTTTCTTTTAATACAGCAAATATGAAAAAAAAAAAAATCCTTTTCAAGCTTTAGATCAACAATGATTAACACCCATTTCCTACAAAAATATTGGACTTCTTTTATATTTGTTTTTATTCATTTTAGCCCATGAGTAAAGGTGACTTGATGATTTTGCCTCCTTTGACAAAACGTTTGGACACGCCTGTACCAAGAAGAGGAAGTAGAATGGTCATGCTGACCTGCTCCGGTAGACGCTCCCAGCTGGGTTTTGAGCAGGAGCAACGTGGACACACTCTTTGTCTTTACAGGCCCCAACGGCATCGAGGAAGCTGCCAATGATACGACCTCAGTACAGTTGACTTCTTCCACCATCGACTGGCCAGGCCGCTGGACACAGCGTAGCTCCATCCGCACCATCTAGACCAAGGGAATCACACCACATGTTCTGTTACAAACATCTTTTATCTTTGGAGTTGTTCATGAAGTTGAGCGTTTTTCTACATCCTGAGCCCAAATGCCAAAAATAAAATTACTTGTTGAAATTAGTTTAGTACGACGATGTTTTAACGTAAATGGACAAAAAGGAAGTAATTTTCCACCAAAAATATCTCAAAGATTTTTTTACCAAAAATTTTAGGAGTTGAAAATTTTAAACTTCTGAAAATCAGAAGCCTCCGCATTTCCTACTTATAAATTTCTGAAACTAATCTCAAAATTTTGACTTTTCAAACTCAGAAATGTCCACATTGTTTCTAGATTAATCTCAAACTTTTGAGTTTTTTGACAGATATTCACTCGTCTTTTTTCTATGTCCAAAGCCCCTAATACACCGCTGTCCTTTCGGACAGAGGAACTCACTGTGTCTTCGGTCAGAGTGACTGAATGAGGCCACAGCTGGTCCAGCCTGGACTGCTGGCACTGCCTCAGATCTCTGCTCTTCAGCAGTGTTGGTCCTCGCCTCTCGTATCTGCTGGTGCATGTTCCATGAACATCAGTCTGAGGAAAAACATCGGCGGAAGCCCTTTAAGTCATCGGTGCGCAACAGAAGTGATTTTATTCATATAGATGAAAAAGGACTAGTTCCACTGGCAGATAAATTCACGAAAGACATTCTTCCCATTTCATAAGTGAAACAATCTGCCAGAGGAGCGAGAACCTTTTCATCAACATTAAGGAGTTATTGAGTTAAAACAAGCTTCTATATCTTGCTACAAAGTAACTTTCGAGTGTAATAAGATATTTGTACTGGAATCTAGACAAAAAGAAAAACAACTGTAGTTTGCGTTTTAGGGTCACAGAAATAGGTGAAATGTCAAATCCCAGTGAACTGCGGCGAAGCTTGTGAAAACGTGAATCAGTTCAGACTCATGTCGTCTCACCTCCGTCTCTTCCCTGAATTTGGCGACCATGGGGGAGGTCTGGAGCATGCTCAGTAGAGCCCGTTTAATGTTGAGAGCCCACACCTGCTCCCCTTCCTGGAGGCAGAGGGCTGTGACCTTTCCCCCCTGGAGGGAGAACTTGAGGCGCGTTCTCTCCAGTGACTCCCTGGGAAACAAAAACACCAGATGAGCCCATCTTCCTCCTCCTCCTCCTCCTCTTCTCCTCCCAAGACAAGAGAACAAATAGAGGAGGCACATCTGAACCGAGTATCCCTATCATAGGAATCGTAGCTGCAGCATTCCAAGGGGGGGTATAAGGTTGCAGTAAACAGAGCGCAGACACAACTATGAGTTGAAATAATAATAATTTTAAAAAAAGAAAAAAAAAAGAAAAAGCTTTACAGGGTTTTACCTCAAAGTTTTTAGATGCAGGACAGAGTGTTCCCTCTGAGGGGACAGACGCTTTATCTGGGAATTTCTTATCTGTTGGACAGGCAGACACTTGAAACCACGACACAACTTGCTTTCAGATGGCCGGCTCAGCGCGGCTTTGAGCGAGAGCCGACCTGCATGGTGAGGTGGCAGTCGGAGACCGCCTCGATGTCCACCACGCAGTCCAGGACCAGGCCACTCCGGCCTCCGCCCGAGCCATGGAGGGTGGTGCTGATGGCCGCGTTGTACCTGTAGGTGTATCTCACACCTTCCTGAGCGGAGAAGTCAGCGCTCTGAGACCCTGGGGGTGTAGAATTAAAAAGAAATATGTTAAAAATCTAGTGTTAAGTTCCTACTCTTGGGAAAGAAAAAAAAAGGCCTTTTTTTTTGTTATTGGTGTGTTTGCATGTAAGGCTGAGGCTAATAATTATTTTACTTGTCAATTGTTCTAACGATCAATCAGTTCTTCTGATGATTAGTCGCAAAAAAACTTGACTCATTCTGCAGAGTTTTCATTGCAGCGTTTCAGCTTATTTCATGCAATATGAGGAAAACACAAGAGAGTGCAAATAAACAAATAATTCAATTCATTTTTCAAACATAAAAATAAACATTTTGTTGCATAAATGCAATAAAACAGCTTTCCTTTAGTGAAGATGATCATTTGTAGCAAATGATCATCTTCAGTTTAACATCAATAATGTCATCAGTACAGAGTGGGGCTGCTCTGGTAATTACTTTTTGGATTAATTGATTAATAATTGGATAGCAAAACGTGCTAAACGGTAGTTATTTTGTTTTTTTTTTACATTTTTGAACCAGGCAAAGCTCAATTTTTGCCTCCTGATGAGTTCTGGGTAGAACATTTTAACATACAAAGAGTTTTTTTCTCTTCATCACAAAATGTATATGTATTTTGTACAGTTTCAGCTAAATTACAGTGTTAATCGATCACTAAATTGGTTGACGATTGTTTCAACTATCAATTAATCCAATTTTTCAGCCCTATTTGCATGCAACAATTTTAAACAACTTTATTCTGTGCAAGAAAAAAAAACATATCTCACCAAGACAACTTGTGTCACAGATGATTGGCTCCACCAGAAGACAATCACCTACTAAACATAAGGTCCAGTAGAAAAACACAAGCAAAGAAAAAAAAATAACTCAACTTTAAGGTAAGCAGCAGTGGTGATAAACGCTCTCACGTCTCATGTCATGACCTCAGATTTATCCACAAACATTAACATGAACTAAAAAAAAATCTCAACTCTTACCATGAAGAAGCAGAACAATCAAAATAACACGTGGACAAGCAAGCAGCAACGCGGACACGGCCATAGCAATCCAGAGTCAGCGCAGGTCCAGCAGCCTCGGGAACCCCAACGTGCACATGAGGGCTGAAAGCCAAGCTCTGTTCGCTTAACTCAATGACCGGGCTTGTATGTGTGGACTTCCACTGTGACCCATCCTGCTCACAGCGGCCAATCAGGACGCAGATCCTGAGCTAAAAGCTACAAACACTCAACAGGCCAGTCATTGGCGAGGCCTCGAGACTCAAAACACATAAAGATGTGTGGCCAATTTGGACATATGAGGCACATATGTAGAGAAAATGTAGCTTTAGTATATGGAGCACACATCTGCTTGTAAAAGTACTAGTATTCGTCGGCTTTTCCACATTTTGAAATGCTACAACCACATAACTTTAATGTATTTTATTAGGATTTTATGTGAAGATGGTGGATAATTGGGAAGAGGAAGGAAAAGGAGATGTTTCAAAATTTGTTGCAAGCATTTACTCCACTTTACACAGAAAGACTAAATAAATTCCACTCAAAACCAAATGCTTTTGAGTGTCATAGTTGGCAAATAGATTCTACCTGTGTGGGATTACACTCTGTAAATCCAGTTCTTCTGTTTCTAGCCTCACAGGTTTTGTTAGAGAAAACTGGAGAACGCTGGAGAATGCTGTGTTTGGACCACAGCATGTGGTCCAAACAACACAACAGATTGGAGGAAGATGCAGAGAAGTTTAAACAGAAATAAATAACACACCATAAATCTCTGCTCCATCAATCCTGATGGAAAGAGTGACCCGGATCCTGTTTTTTGTTGATAAAAATAGACACCATTTCCTTCAAAGAATAAGGTGAGTTATCGCTACCTTATTCTTTTAATCAATATATTACACGCTAAGTCTGTTTTTAAGGGAAAAAAAATTTAACAAATGTTGTTTTGTCATTGTTTTTTAGTATGTTTTTTGGCCTCTGATAACTTTTGACTTGACAGTTTTGACCCATGCCACAAAAGTTTGTACCCCCCTGCAGTACATCTAATGAAGCTGTATTTACATGGGAAGTGTTGGATAAGGTAACGGGAACACTTTGTGACAACTAGATAGTATATTTGATCAGCAAACCTTTAATTAACAAACAAATGGCACATTTAAAATTGACAGACACAAGACAAGGCTTATTACACTTATGTTTTTATGCAACAAGAACAGAAACGAGCTAAACTAGCTGTTGTGCATCGTTCATTAGCAATTAACTAACAAAGACACACAACAGCAATGTTTGTTAGCAGTAAGCTAAGTAAGGATTTTATTTCACAAGACACTAACCCTGCCATTTTCTTCTTCAGACATTTTGTTTTATTGTTGGGTTATTATGTTGCATGGCCTGATTTGTACCAATCCTCCACTGTGGGACAGATGGTCTCACATTTGACTGGACCAGGGCATGTTGCCAGGCAACCAGCTCTTAAAGTGATCATTTCAAAACTTCCAAGTTTTCCATAAAGCAATTAAGCTATGCCCCTCCCCCACATGTTGCTGTACATTCCAAGTCAGCTACAGTTAATTTCTGAGATTTTCAACCGATAAGGTGAGAAGCAGTATTTCGCTTGGAAGCACCACCACTCAAGAACAAACTTCTAGAAAACTGCAGAACAGCTGAAACACTGGTTCCTTTAATATTTGATGGCAATCATCAAAATGTAACGTTTGTTACTGGTTCCTAAATTGGTGTTGTGAGCTTATGACTTTTTATTTTTGTGTTTTTACGATGCAATGCATCTTAAAAACGTCAAATTACTGAAATGTGCGATGCGGATAGACCTGATGGGTTTGACTGACTGAAGGTTGTTTCTGACGTGAGACGGACAACAAAACCAAATACACTTTTTGAAATTTAAAAAAAAATAAAATTATTATTTCAGACTTTTATTTTCATTTTATTACAAGAAAATTGAATGTCAAACATTATTTAAAAATTCATTCATTTTTTGAGATTTTGATTCAACCAAGGAAGATGATAGCTTAAAAGGTAACATAATATACATTTGTCAAAAAATAACATTAATTTAAGATTTTTATTTACATTTTGTCCAAATAAAATAATAAAATAAATACAGCATGTCAAAAATTATTTAATTGCTTCTTAATAACCAGTGCACTAATCTTTCTACATGTTGCAGCAATACACACTGTTTTTGGGTGATTTGTCGTGGCTGAATCAGGCTGAAGTTGAAAGAGCTGCTTGTCATCACCCTAATCTTTAGCTTTCCTCTCTCAGTTTTAAGATTTCAAAATGGAAATACCACTTCCAGCCATAAGATACATATTAGTAATATAAGAAGATCACTTTGAGCCTGATTCTGCAAGGGGTGTGAATATTTTTAGCTGAATCAAGGTTAAGTTTTTCCATTGCTTTTAAGGGACACAAAACAACCTGCTTTCAATCATTTCTGGCTGCGATATAAACTGACCATGGACTGAAAAGTATTCATTTTGCACGAATATTTCATAAAACCGTGGTATTTTACTCATAGTTTTCACACCATTAGTCTCTCATTCCAGCCCAGGGTGACATTTGACACTCAAATCGCACACTCAGCTTTCCGTGATAACAAAACAGGCCCAATCAGCAGCCCCATCAGCCCCAATAAGTCTACATTGTGTTACAAAAACCTAATTAAAAAAAAAGCTTGTCAGAAACAGTGATGAGTTTTGGATTTATCTACTCTCGGCCAATCAGCCACGTCCTCTGACGTGGATGTGGAGGGGGTTAAAAAAACAAAAAAACAAAAAAAAAACTAAATTACCCAACAGGCTTCATCCCAGCCTCCTTTCCCCATCATTAAGCTCCCAGAGTGCCACCTCCTTTCCACGATCCACCCGCCAGCAGCGTGGTCCACGCCCGTAATGTGCGTATTGGTTCACGTCACCTTCTCGTACGATGAACAAAAAAACACAAACAATCCTTTTTTTCCACAACTAAGGACGGTCAAAATACTATCCTTTCCCCCCTCGTATATTAAAGTGTGGGAGGTTCATTTTACATTCTGTCAAATGCAATATTTCTTTGTTGAACAAAATGTTTTCATGGCGTTAGTTGTAATGAAGTGATGACATGACAAACAACCGCATAACAAACAGTGCCCACGTTTTTTTTTTTTTTCATATATAAATAATTTGAACGCGACAACTGATGAGACGTTAGAATAAACACGGATATATATATTAATAGCATTTTAACATTTAATTGGAGATGAAAAAGTTTTCACCGACTTCCCGTGAACGCGCCGCTAGTCCGGACTAGAGAGGGAGGAGGGGGGAGGAAGGGGGGGGCGTGGGCGTGGGTTGACCGGCTTTCTCCGAGGCTCAGACACAATGAACCGTCAGACGGAGAGGGGCACGCGCGCTGGGCCCGGGGCATTAGCATGATTGTAGAACATTAATATTTTTAGCCGTGCCTGGATACTGTTATTTTAAACTTCCTCTTAAAACTGCTGACTCGCAGCCTGACCGCATCAACTCTCGACTGGAAGCAGGTTGGACGTCGAGTTTGAGGAGAACGAGGTCGGGATCAGACCAACGTCACAGTTTGCCCCTCCTAGCGAGACTTTTCGTTCTTTTTTTCCCCCCGCGGACAAACACACACATACACTACAGAAAGAAAAAAAAAACCGAAACCAAACTAGATAAAGATGTCGCTGCCTGCTTCGTCTGATTACTTCGCCGCGGAGTGTCTCGTCTCGATCTCCAGCGGTCCCGTCCTGCACAGACCCACTCCGGTGGCCCCCGCCAGCCAGCCCGCCCCGGTGGGCCTTCACCCCGGGGAGCCCGACGGGTCGAGCGAGGACAGGGAAGTTCGAGAGACGCTGAGGCTGGAGGGAACCAACATGATGACGGTGGCCGGGATCCTCACCGACCTGCACAGCAAGTTCCGCCCGATGTCGGCCTACTCGGAGAGCAGCAACTCCTCGTGCGGTGGGGAGAGCGGGTACACCACGTTGTCCGACCCCACCACCCCGACCATGACCCCCTCCGCGACACCCGTCCCCGGACAGCAGCAGCAGCAGCATCTCCAGCAGCAGCACCTCCGAGGGGCCGGTGGAGTCGGGCTCCCGCGGTCCCCCGTCAAGCGACATCAGTGCACTTTTGACGGATGCGACAGAGTTTACGGGAAATCGTCGCACCTGAAGGCTCACATCCGGACGCACACAGGTACACACAGCCGCTTCGTTACATCAGCACTTTACAGGACGTGTTAGCTAGCTCTATGCAGCCACACCGTGTCCCCGGATCCCTGCTTTTGTTCTCGCCCACCTTAATTACAGCGTAGGAAATGCTTCGTGTGCCGAACTTTTATTAGCAAGGCTGGGTTTTTTTTGTTTTTGTTTGTTTGTTGTTTTTTTGTTTTGTTTTTTTACATTTTTATCCTCGTTGGGTTTGTTCGATAAACGTGGCCCCACAAAGAAGAGGAGAGGAAAAAAAAAACGAACTCCCCTCGGTGACAAAGAAGTAAACTAACAAAAGAACAGGGCTGGACGGTAAAAACTGTGACGAAAGTTTTCCTCCCCGCTGGATTTGCATATGAAATGAACGTAAGACGAAACCTTAACGTCGGGGACACGGAGTTCAGAAGCAGACACGTTTCTGGCAGCAAGTGCAGGATGGGGGCGACTCTTCCTCTTACCATCCTCTCCCTCTCTCTCTCTCTCTCTCTCTCTCTCTCTCTCTCTCTCTCTCTCTC